>JAPYYM010000020.1:222677-253903 GCA_028534135.1 Potos flavus
TGATATGAAGAATTCGAGAGGCAGGGTGGGGGGTTGTGGGGGGTGGGAGAGGGAAATGAAACAAGAGGGGATCAGGAAGGAGACAAACCATAAGAGACTCCTAAACTCATGAAACAAACCGAGGGTGGCTGGGGGGTAGGGGCGGGTAGGGATAGGGTGGTTGGGTTATGGACATTGAGGAGGGTATGTGCTATGGTAAATGCTGTGAACTGTGTAAGCCTGAGGATCCACAGGCATGTACCAGGGGGCAAATAATACATTATGTGTTAATTAAAAAATAAAAAAATAATAATAAATTTAAAATTTAAAAAATTAAAAAAAAAAAAAATAGAGAAGAAGAGTTAAAGAGTTTCCCAAACAAAAACTAAAGGAGTTCATGACCACTAAACCAGCATCACAAGCAATACTAAAAGGGGACACTTTGAGTAGAAAGGAAAGACCAAAAGTGACAAAGACAAGAAAGGAACAGAGAAAATCTCTAGAAACAATTACAAAATGGGTAATAAAATGAAACACATTAGTATCTATCTATATCAATAATTACTCTGAATGTAAATGAACTAAACACTCCAATCAAAAGACATAGAATGTCAGAATGGATTTAAAAAAAAAAGATCCATCTAAATGCTGCCTATGAGAGACTCATTTTAGACCTAAAAATGTCTGCAGATTGAAAGTGAAGGAATGGAGAATAATTTATCATGCTAATGGACAAGAAAAGAAAGCTGGAGTAACCATACTTATATCAGAAAAACTAGACTTTAAAATAAAGGCCATAACAAGAAATGAAGGAGGGCACTATATTATGATAAAGGGGACAATCCAATAAAATCTACCAATTATAAACACTTATGCCCCTAACATGGAAGCACCCAAATATATAAAATAATAACAAGGAACCCATTGGTAATAACCCAAAAAACAACACAACAATGGAGAGATTATCCAAACAGGGGAGAAAAAAACCACACACACGCACAAGGAAATAATGGCTTTGAATGGCACACTGGACCAGATGGATTTAACATATATGTTCAAAACATTTCATCCTAAAGCAGAAAAATATACATTCTATTCAAATGCACATTCCCCGGCATAGAATCCCACATAGAATCCCCAGCATGACTCATATATGAGGTAACAAAACAGTCCACAACAAGTAGAAAAAGACTAAGATCATACCATGCATATTTTCTGACCACAACACTATGAAACTTGAAGTCAACAACAAGAAAAAAATTGGGAAAGACTGCAAATGCATGGAGGCTAAACAACATGCTATTAAAGAATGAATGCGTCAACCAGGAAATCAAAGAAGAAATAAACAAATCATGGAAATAAATAAAATAAATAAAAATGAAAAGACAATGGTCCAAATATTTGGTATATACCATAAAAGGGTTGGTTATAGCAATACAGGCCTATCTTGAAAAGCAATAAAAATCTCAAATCAAAAATCTCAAAACCTTACACCTAAAGGATCTAGAAAAGGAACAACAAATGAAGCTGAAAGTCATTAGGAGAAGGTGAACAATAAAGATTACAGCAGAAGTAAATTATATAAAACTAAAAAACCAATAGAACGTAAAAAACTAATGAAACTAGGAGTGGTTCACTGAAAAAAATTAATAAAAATTATAAACACTAGCCAGACTTATTAAAAAGAAAAGAGAATGGACTCAAATAAATAAAATCACAAATTAGAGGGGAGAAATAACAACCAATACAACAGATTGTAAGAAATAAAATCTTACAAGAGATTATTATGAAAAATTATACCCCCCAAAATTAGATAACTTGGAAAAAATGGATAAATTCCCAAAACATTTATTTTTTATAAATATTTTATTTATTTATTTGACATAGAGATCACAAGTAGGCAGATAGGCAGGCAGAGAGAGAGAGGGGGAAGCAGGCTCCCCGCCGAGCAGAGACCCCGATGCGGGGCTCGATCCCAGGACCCTGAGACCATGACCAGAGCTGAAGGCAGAGGCTTTAACCCACTGAGCCATCCAGGCGCCCCAAATTCCCAAAACATTTAAACTACCAAAACTAAAACAGGAAGAAATAGAAAACTTGAACAGACCCATAACCAAAAAAGAAATTGAATCAGTAGCCAAAAATCTCCCAACAAACAAAAGTCGAGGGCCAGATGGCTTTATAGGTGAATCTACCAAACACTTAGAAAAACTTAATACCGATTCTTTTCAAATTATTTCAAAAAATAGAAAAGGAAGGAAAACTTCCAAATTCAATCTATGTGACGCCAGCATTATGCTGATTCCCAATTTCTGGGAATTTAGTGGACAGACTCCACTAAAAAGAAGAATTACAGGTCAGTATTCCTGATGAACATGGATGAAAAATTTTCAACACAATACTAAATCAAATCCAACAGTCATTGAAAGAATTATTCAACACGATCAAGTGGGATTTATTCCTGGGCTACAAGAGTGGTTCAATATTTTCAAATCAATGTGATACACCATATTAACTAATTTTTTAAAAGATAGAAGCCATATGATCCTTTCAATAGATGTAAAAGAAAAAAAAGCATTTCAAGAAGCACAACACCCATTCATGATAAAGACTGTATTTAAAAACCCACAGTAAATATTATCCTCATTGGGGAAAAAAGAAATTTTCCTCTACAGTCAGGAACAAGACAGGGATGTCCACTCTCACCATTACTGTTCAACATATTACTAGAAGTCCTAGTCACAGCAATCAGACAACAAAAAGAAATAAAGGCATCCACGTTGACAAAGAAGTCAGACTTTCACTCTTTGCAGATGACATGATACTCTATATAGAAAACTGAAAAGATTCCACTAAAAAATTGCTAAAACTAATACATAAATTTAGCAAAATCACAGGATATGAAATCTATGTAGAGAAATCTGTTACCTTTCTATGTACTGACAATGAAGCAGCAGAAAGAGAAATCGAGGAATCAATCCCATTTACGATTCCATCAAAAACCATAAGATACCTAGGAGTAAACATAAAAGATCTTACTCCGAAAATTGTAGAACACTGATGAAAGAAATTGAAGAGTACACAAAGAAATGGAAAAACATTCCATGCTCATGGACTGAAAGAACAAATATTGTTAAAATGTCTGTATTACCCAAAGCAATCTACACATTTAATACCATCCCTATCAAAATTCCACCAGCATTTTTCACAGAGTTAGAACAAACAATCCTAAAATTTGTGCAGAATCACGAAAGACCATCAATAGCAACAGCAACTTGACAAAAGAAAAGGAAATTTCGAGGCTTCACATTTCCAGACATCAAATTTATTACAAGGCTACAGTGATCAAAACAGTACAGTTTGGCACAAAAACAGACACACAAATCAATGGAATAGAGTAGAAGACCCAGAAATGAACCCACACTATATGATGGACTAATGTTCAGCAAAACGGAAGAAAATCCAATGGAAAAAAGATAGTCTTTTCAACAAATAGTGTTGGATAAACTGGAGAGCAACATGCAGGAGAATGAAACTGGACCACTTTCTTACACCACACACAAAAATAAATTCAAAATGGATGAAAGACCTAAACGTGAGAAACAAAACCATAAACATTCTAGAGGAGAACACAAAGAGTAAAGTATTTTATATCAGCCAGAGCTACTTCTTACTAAATAGGTTTCTGATACACCTTACTAGATAGGTGACGGATACAAAAGCAAAACTAAATTATTGGGACTTCGTCAATTTAAAAAGCTTCTGCACAGCAAAGGAAACAATAAAACTAAAAGGTAACCTACAGAATGGGAGAAGATATTTGCAAATGACATAGTCAATAAAAGATTAGTATCCAAAATCTATCAAGAACTTCTCACATTAAACACCCAAAAAGCAACCCAGTTAAAGTGCGCAGAAGACATGAATAGTCATTTTTCCAAAGAAGACATCTAGATGGCTAATAGACACATAAAAAGATGTTCAACATCACTCCTCATCAGGGAAATACAAATCAAAAGTACAATAAGATATCACCTCATATAAGTCAAAATGGTTAAAATTAGCAAAACAGGAAGCAATAGGCATGTGGAGAAAGGGGAACACTCTTACACTGTTGGTGGGAATGCAAGCTAGTGCAGCCACTCTGGAAAACAGTATGGAGCTTCCTCAAAAAGTTAAAAATAAAACTGCCTTACATTCCAGCAATTGTACTACTAGGTATTTACCAAAGGGTCTAAAAGTACTGATTCAAAGGAATACATGCACCCCGATGTTTATAACAGCATTATCAACAACACCCGAGTTATGGAAAGATCCAAAATGTCCATCAACTGTCGAATGGATAAAGAAGTGCAGTGTGTGTGTGTGTGTGTGTTTATACATTCTAAACAATGGAATATTACATAGTCATAAAAAAAAAGAATAAGACCTTGCCATTTGCAAGGTCGTGGATAGGGCTAGACAGCATTATTCTATGAAAAATAAGTTAGTGAAAGACAAATACTATATGTTTTTTTAAGAAACAAAACAGATGAACATAGTGGGGGGAGGAAAAGATGGCGAGAAAACAAACCATAAAACAGGCTCTTAAGTATGGAGAACTAACTGACGGTTGATGGAGGGAAGGGGGGTGGTGAACTAGATGGGTGATGGGTATTAAGAAGGGGACTTGTCATGTTGAGCACTGGGCATTGTATATAAGTGATGAATCACAAATCTACATCTCAAACTAGTATTATATTGTATGTTAACTAACTGGAATTTAAATAAAAATCTGAAAAAAATTAGGTTAGATGGTAAAAAATATCTATTATAAATCATATTTTCAAAAAGTGTTACTAGTATTATGGAATATCTTGTTTTCTCTGATGCTATTACTCAAACTTGAAGAAATATTAATTTTATTTATTTTATACAAAGGGGTAAATTGTCAAAATTGAAGGGAAAATTAAAATATAATCTAATATTTTATTCTCTAGGTTCTCAAGATTATCATGCACATTTACACTATTTTAAAGGCAAATAGAAATGACAAGTCTAGGGGTGCCTGGGTGGCTCAGTTGGTTAAGCGGCTGCCTTCGGGTCAGGTCGTGATCCTGGGGTCCTGGGATCAACCCACATCAGGCTCCTTGCTCAGCGGGGAGCCTGCGTCTCCCTCTCCCTCTGCCTGCTGCTCCCTCTGCTGTGCTCTCTCTCTCTCTCTAATAAATAAATACAATCTTAAAAAAAAATTTTTTTTCAGACTTTGAGGCCCACTGGTTTCCAGAAATCACAAATTCAGCATTTCTTCCTTTCCAAGAAATTGCTATGAGGATTCGTTTTTCCCATGTGCTTCCCTGCATGTTAGTCTCCCTCTCTCTCTTCTCTGAGATGACAGCTACATCCTGACAGTGCCACAATCTGTTTCTCTCCCAAGCTGTATATCCTTTCTACCTTCTTCATATGGTCTCTTCTCTTCCTTCAGTTCTGATGTTTGTTTAGCCAGTCTTCAGTTCAATTTTGGGATAATTAGCATAATTTGATAGTTATCTAGTTGTATTTCTGAGATGAGGCAAGCCTAAGGTCTGCCTATTCTGCCACAATCTCACACTCTCTGTACCTTTAATATTTTTTCTGAAAGGCACAGGGAAAATATTTAGGTTCCTCCAAGAACAGCTTTGATTTTCTAAAGCCAATGATTTAAACAGGGGACATTCCTGAATACATAAAAGGAATAGGCAAATTTTGAATTGCATCTCAAGCAGCATTTCTAGTTTTGTAATTTCTAGTTGCCTTTTATTCTTCAAGGAATAGCATCTTAGTGTAATGTTAAAGGATTGACACATGCATTTACCTACCTTGGGAAGTTTTTCTTTCCCTCAGGGTACCTTTAACTTTGAAGAGGAAACCTCCAGTGAATAGACAAAGTCTATCTGGATTACCTCCTAGTACTGCTAAGGAAACTAGCGTTGTTGTTGTATAGCCTTAACGTAAGGGACTCCATTTCAGGCCTGTAGTTTTCTTTTTAATAGTAGTTTCCTTAACTTCTGGGGAAGATGGCAGAGTAAGAGGATCTTAAGCTCACCCTGTCCCATAGATAACACTAAATGACACTGGCATCAGTGTAAATAACCCAGAAAATAACCTCAAGCTATTGGCCGGAGGCAGATATTGGGTCTTACTACAGGCCCAGGCAACCAATGAAAGCTTCTCAAGGGACAGCACAGAGAAAGCACCCTGCAATTGGTGGTACTGCAGCTTTGGCAAATGTATGGTCTCACTCTCCCTAAGACCACAGTGGCCTTAGACTGGCCCATATTAATACAGGGACCAAACCCTGCCCACGACAGGCAAAGAGAGCTCCTGAAGATCACTGGACTGAAGGCAAAAGCAGCTAAGCTATAATGGCAATAAGATGGAAAAGAATTTATCATGCAAATGGAAGTGATAAGAAAGCTAGCATAACAATACTATATTAGGCTTTTTTTATTTTTATTTTTATTTTTTTAGAGATAAAGAGTGAGAGAGGAGGGAAGGGGCACAGGAAGAGAGGGAATCCTAAGCAGGATCCATCTTCACACGGAGCCCAATATAGGACTTGACCTCAAGTCCCTGAGCCAAAATCAAGAGTCAGATCCCTAACTGACTGAGCCATACAGGCACCTCTCAGACAAAATAAACTTTAAAACAAAGATTGTAACAAAACACAAAGAAGGACACCAAATAATCATAAATGGGACAATCCAACAAGAAGATACAATAATTGTAAATATTTATACGCCCAACATAGGAGCACCCAAATACATAAAGCAGCTAATAAAAAACACAAAGGAATTAATCAACAGTAACAGAATAATAGTGGGGACTTTAATATGCCACTTACAGCATCCAAACAGAAAACCAATAAGGAAACAGCAGTTTTGAATAACACATTGGACCAGAGGGACTTAACAGAACATTCCATCCTAAAACACCAGAATATGTATTCTTTTCAAGTGCACATGGGACATTCCTCAGGATACATCATGTTAGGTCACAAAAGAAATCTAAACAAATTCAAAAAGATTGAAGTCAAAGAATGCATTTTTTCTGACAACAGCATATGAAACTAGAAATCAACCACAAGAAAAATCTGGAGGAGCACAAATACACAGAGGTTAAATATCATACTACCAAACAATGAATGGGTCAGCTTAGAAATCAAAGAGAAAATAAAATATATATAAAGAGAAAAAGAAAAAGAAAAACACAATAGTTGAAAATCTTTGGGATGCAATAAAATAGTGCCAAAGAGGGAAATTCCTAGGAATATAGACCTACATCAAGAAGCAAGAAAAATCTCAAATAAACGGTCTAACCTTACAACTTAAAGGAGCTTGAAAAACAATGTCTGACAAAGCCCCCAGATAGAAGATAGTAACAAAGATTACAGCAGAAATAAATGAAATAGACTCTAAGAAAACAATAGAACAGATCAACTAAAAAAAATCAACAAAATGATATATCTTTAGCTAGATTCATCAAAACTGAAACAAAACAAAAAGAGAGAGGACTCAAAGAAACAAAATCAGAAATGAAAGAGGAGAAATAACAAGAAACACCACAGAAATACAAGGATTATGAGAGAATGTTATGAAAAACTCCATGCCAACAACATTGGACAACCTTGAAAAATGGGTAAATTCTTAGAAACATATAACCTCCAAAAACTGGAGCAGGAAGAAATAAAGAACAGAAAGATTATCAGCAATTGAATCGGTAATCAAAATACTCCCAACAAACAAAACTCCAGGGCCAAATGGTTTCAAAGGTATATTCTACCAAACATTTAAAGAAGAGTTAATACCTATTTCTCTTAAACTATTCCAAAAATAGAAGAGGATGGAAAGCTTCGCAATACATTCCATGAGGCCAAAATTTACTCTGAAACCAAAACCAAATAAAGACACCAAAAAACAAAAAGCATACAGGCCAATTTCTCTGATGAACATAGATACAAAAATCCTCAACAAAATACTAGAAAAGTGAATCCAACAATACATTTAAAAAAAATCATTCACCACAATCAAGAGACTTATTCCTGAGATGCAAGGGGGTTTAATATTTACAAATCAATTAACATGATACAACACACTAATGAGAGAAAGAATAAGAACCATATGATCATTTCAATACAGGCAGAGAAAGCACTTGACAAAGTACAACATCCATTCTTGATAAAAACTCCCAACAAAGTAGGGTTAGAGGGAACATGCCTCAAAACAATAAGGGCCATAAATGAAAAACTCACAGCTAACATGATATTCAGTGGTGAAAAAATCTAGCTTTTCCCCTTAAGATGAAGAATAGGATGAGGGATGTCCACTCTAACCACTTTCAGTCAACTAAATACTGGAAGTCCTAGCCACAGCAATCAGACAACAAAAAGAAATAAAAGACATCTGAATTTAGTAAGGGAGAAGTAAAAATTTTCACTAATTGCAGATGACTTGAAACTGTATATAAAAAACCTGAAGGATTCCATCAAAAACCTAGAATGGGGAAGTGCTTGTGTGGCTCAGTCGGTTAAGCAACTGCCTTTGGCTCAGATCATGATCCCAGGGTCCTGAAATTGAGCCCCAAGTCAGGCTCCCTCTCAGTGTGGGGCCTGTTTCTCCCTGTCCCTCTGCCCTTTCCCACTGCTTGTGCTCTCTTGCTCTCTTGTTCTGTCAAGTAAAAAAACAAAATCTTAGAAAAAAAAAAGAAAAGAAAAGAAAAGAAAACTAGAATGGATAAGTCAACTCAGTAAAGTTGTAGAATACTAAATTGATAAACAAATTCATTGTCAGGGGATGCCTGAGTAGCCCAATTGGTTGAGCATCTGCTTTGGCTCAAGTCATGATCCCAGTGTTCTGGGATCGACGAGTCCCAAATCAGTCACCTTGCTCAGTGGGGAGCCTGCTTCTCCATCTCCCTTTGTCTGCTGCTTTTCCTGCATGGGTTCTGTCTCCCTCTGACAAATAAAAAAGGAAAATATTTTTTTTAAAAAGATTGAAGGAAGGGAGGGAGAGAGGGAAGGGAGGGAGACAAGGAAAGAAGGAGGGAAGGAGGGAAGGAAGGAAGGAAGGATAGAGCAGCCACAACACAGCAGCAGAGTGCATGCAGCACACACCAGAGACACTTCCTGAAGTGACAGGTTCTGAACACTATATAATCTTTTCATAAGGCCAGAAAAAATCTGCAGCCAAGGCTACTCTATCCACTAGACTATTATCAGAATAGAAAGAGAGATAAAGAATTCCCCAAACAAACAAAAAATAAAGGAGTTTTTGACCAGCCCTGCAAGAAATAGTACAGAGGACTCTTTGAGTGCAAAGGAAAGATGAAAAACGACAAACACAAGAAAGGAGCAGAGAAAATCTCCAGAAACAAGGATAAAACAAGTAATAAAACAGCACTAAATACACATCTATCAATAACTACTTTGAATATAAATAAATGGACTAAATGTGTCTCAGAGGCACCTGGGTGATGCACTTAAGCATCTGCCTTCAGCTCAAGTCATGATCCCAGGGTTCTAGGATTGAATCCTGCACCTGACTCCCTGCTCTGTGGGAAGTGTGCTTCTCCCTTTCCCACTCCCACTGCTTGTATTCCCTCTTCCGCTATGTCTCTCTCTGCCAAATAAAATTTTAAAAACTCTTAAAAAAATAAAGTAAAATAAATGTGCCAATCAAAAGACTTATGGTATGCAAATGAATTTAAAAAAAAAGACCTATCTAAATGTACCCTCCAAGAGACTCCTTTTAGACTTAAAGACACCTGCAGATTGAAAGTGAAAGGGTGGAGACATATTTATCTTGGAAATGGATGTCAGCAGAAAGCTGGGGTAGCAATACTTATACCTGACAAATTGGACTTTTTTGTTTTTTTGTATTTATCCTGCTTTGGTACTACCTTATGATCCAGCAGTTGTACTACTAGGTATTTACCCAAAGGATAAAAAATACTGATTCAAATGGATACATGTACCCCATTGTTTATAGCAACATTATTAATAGACACATTATAGAAAACACCCAAATGTCCATTGACAGATGAATGGATAAAGAAGATGTGGTATAGGCGGAAGGAGCAAGATGGTGGAGAAGTAGGAGGCGGAGATAGTGACTGATCCCAGAAGTTCAGCTAGATAGTTATCAAACCACTCTAAACACCTACATGCTTAGCAGGAGATAGAAGAGAAGATGAACAGCAGTTCTAGGAACAGAAAATCAACCACTTTCCGGAAAGTAGGACATGAGGAAAAGTGAATCCAAAGCGACGGGAAGATAGACTGCAGGGAGAGGGGCCGGCTCCCAACAAGCCGCAGACGAACGGAGCACAAAATTGGAACTTTTAAGATTTTTTTTTTTATTTGACACAGAGAGAGAGATCACAAGTAGGCAGATAGGTAGGCAGAGAGAGAGGGGGAAGCAGGTTCCCCACTGAGCAGAGAGCCCGATGCGGGCTCAGTCCCAGGACCCTGAGATCATGACCCAAGGCGAAAGCAGAGGCTTTAACCCACTGAGCCATCCAGGTGCCCCACAAAATTGGAACTTTTAGAAAGCTCTCTCTCTCTCTCTCTCTCTCTCAAATAAATAAATAAATAAATCTTTAAAAGAAAAAAGACAGGGACATCTGGGTGTCTCAGTTGCTTAAGCATCTGCCTTCAGCTCAGGTCGTGATCCCAGCATCCTGGGATCAAGCCCTCCTCCCCCCATCAGGTTCTCTGCTTACCGGGTATTCTGCTTCTCCTTCTCCTGCTCCCCCTACTTGTGTGTTCTCTTTCTCTCTCTGGCAAATAAATAAATAAAGACTCTTGAGAGAAAGAAGGAAGGAAGGGAGGGAGGAAAAAAGGAACGAACGAATGAACGAACGAATGAAGAGAGGAAGGAAGGAAGGACAGACTCAAAATCTGAAATAAAAGAGAAATTACAAAAAAAAAAAAAAAAAAAGTCCACACAGAAATACAAAGGATCATGAGAGATAACAAGAAAAATTTATACATCAACAAACTGAATAACCTAGGAGAAAGAGGTAAATTCCTAAAAACAAAATTTTCCAAAAGTGAATCAAGAATAAATAGAAAATCTGAACAGACAAATTACTACTAACAAAATTGAATCTATAATCAAAAAACTCCCAAAAGCAAAACTCAAGGACCAGACGGTTTCACAGGTGAATCACATCAATTTATTTAAGGTACAGTTAATGCCTATGCCTTCACAAACTATTCAAGAAATCAAAGAAGGAAACCTTCAAATTCATTCAACAAGGTAAGCATTATCTTGATACCAAAACCAAACAAACAAAATTTAGAGACAAATGTCCCCAATGAATATAAATGCAAAAATCTCAGCAAAATACCAGCAACTCAGCAATACATGGAAAAATTATTAACCACAGTAAAGTGAGATTAATTCCATGGATGCAAAATAGTTCAACATCCACAAACCAATCAACATAATTACCATACTGACAGAATAAACAATAAAAACCATGTGATTATCTCAATACATGCAGAAAAGGCATTTGAGGGGCGCCTGGGTGGCTCAGTGGGTTAAAGCCTCTGCCTTCAGCTCAGGTCATGATCTCAGGGTCCTGGGATCGAGCCCCGCATCGGGCTCTCTGCTTGGCAGGGAGCCTGCTTCCCCCTCTCTCTCTGCCTGCCTCTCTGTCTCCTTGTGATCTCTCTCTCTCTCTGTCAAATAAATAAATAAAATTTAAAAAGAAAAAAAAGAAAGAAAAGGCATTTGACAAAATTCAGCTTCCTTTCATCAGAAAAACTCCCAACGAAGTAATATATACCTCCACACAATAAAAGCCATTAAAACTGAGCATCGTACTCAATGAAGAACTGAAAATTAAAAAGCTGAAAACTTTTCCTCTTAGATCAGGAATAAGGCCAAGAAAGTCCGTTCACCACTTTTATTGAATATAGTACTGAAAAATCACATCCCAATTGATAACAAAAATGTAAAATTGTGACTATTTGCTGATGATATTTTACTACATATAAAAAACCCTAAAGTCTTCATTTAAAAAACTGTTAGAACTAATATATGAAAGAGGTGAAGTTGCAGGATACAAAATTAATATACAGAAATCTATTGCATTTTTATACCTTAATAATGGACGATCAGAAAAAGAAATTAAGAAAAAAAAAAAGAAAAAGAAATTAAGAAAAAGTTCTGTTTACAATTTCATCAGAAAGATTAAATACCTGGGAATAAATTTCACCCAAGGTGAAAGACCATTACACTAAAAACTCTCAGACTTTGATAAGGCCATTGAAGTTAACACACCCTCCAAAAAATGGAAAGATATACCATGCATTAGGACTTGAAGAATTAATACTATTAAAATGTCCAAATTATCCAAAGCTATGTACAGATTTAATTAAATCCCTATCAAAATACAGATAGTATTTTTCAGAAAACTAGAATATAAATCTAAAATTTGGGTTTTTTTAATTTTTTTTAAATTTTATTTATTTATGTGACAGAGAGAGAGATCACAAGTAGGCAAAGAGGCAGGCAGAGGGGGGTGGGGGGAAGCAGACTCCCTGCCGAGCAGAGAGCCTGATGCAGGGCTCCATCCCAGGATCCTGAGATCATGATTGGAGCTGAAGGCAGAGGCTCTAACCCACTGAGCCACCCAGGCACCCCTAACATTTGTTTTTTTTTGTTTGTTTGTTTTTTAAGATTTTATTGATTTATTTGACATAGATGGAGGGCACACAAGCAGGGGGGAGTGGGAGAGAGGAAAGCAGGCTTCCCTCAGAGCAGGAAGCCCAATGTGGGGCTTGATCCCAGGACCGTGGGATCATGACCTGACCTGAAGACAGGCACTAAATGACTGAGCCACCTAGGTGCTCCTAAATCTAAAATTTGTGTGGAACTGCAACAGGTCCCAAACAACCAAACCATTATTGAGAAAGAAGAACAAACAATCGGGACTACATCAAAGTAAAATTTCTACACCATGAAAGGAACCATCGACAAAATAGAAGTTCAACCTTCTGAATGGAAAAAGATTCTAGCAAATGATATATCCATTAAGGTGTTAACAACCAATGTATTTAAGAACTCATACAACTTAACACCAAAAAAAACCCAATCAACCCAATTTAAAACTGGACAGAGGACGTGAAAAGACACTTTTCCGAAGAAAACATACGAAGGGCTAAAAGATGCATGAAAAGATTCTCTCTATACCACTAATCATCAGGGAAATTCAAATCAAAACCACAAGAGGATGTTACCTCACACAATTCAAAATGGACAATATCAAAAAGATAAGAAAAAACAAGTGTTGATGATAATGCCAAGAAAAGGGAAAGAAACCTCGTGCACTGTTGGAAATATAAATTAGGGCAGCCACCATAGAAAATGTTATGGAGGTTTATAAAAAAATTAAAAGGAGATTTACGATAAATCCAGTAATTCCACTTCTGGATATTTACCTGAAGGAAATAAAAACACTAATTCAAAAAGATAAACACATCCCTAAATGTCCACTGATAAATAAATGAATAAAGAAGGTGTGGTATATACATACAATGGAATACAATTCAGTCATAAGAAAGGTTATATTTTCTCATTAACAACAACATGTCTAGACCTAGAGGTTATTCTCCTAAATGGAATATGACAGAGAAAGACATTCTTTATGATTTCACTCATATGTGGAGATTATAAACTAAAACAGAAAAAGACCCAAATATAGAGAACAAACTGGTGGTTGTCAGAGGACATCAGGTGGAATGTGAACAAAAAGGGTAAAAGGGACTAAAAGGTACAAATTTCCAGATATAAAATAATTCACAGGCATAAAAAGTACAGCATAGGGAATATAGTCAATAATATTGTGATAACTTTGTTTAGGAACAGATTAAAACTACCCTTATTATTGTGAGTACCTTGTAATGTGTACAAATGTTGAATCACTGTGTTGTACACCTGAATCTAATATATTGTATGTCAACCATAATTAAATTTTAAAAATTTTAAGATAACTGTTAATATTTAGATAGGGATTGTACTGAATCTTCAATTGCTTTGAATAGTATGGAAGTTTAACATTAGTTCTGCCAGTACATGAACATGGCATATCTTTCCATTTGTTTAAGTTATTTTCAAATTTTTCCACCAGTAAAAATTTTATAGTTTTTGGTTTTAAATATTTTACTTATTTATTCGTTATTTTGCAATTGAGAGAGCAAAAGCGGGGGGTGGGCAGAAGGAGAGAGTGAAGCAGACTCACTACTGAGCAGGGAGCCGAACGTGAGACTCAATCCCATGACACTGGAACAATGACCTGAGCCAAAGGCAGATGCTTAACTAACTGAGCCAACCAGGTGCCCTTACTTTTTAGAGTATAAGTCTTCTACCTCCTTTGTTTATTACCAGATATTTTGTCATAATTACAAATTAAATTGTTTTCTTAATTTTTCTTCCTGATAGTTCATTATTGGTGTATAGAAATGCAAGATTTCTGTATATTAAGTTCATTTCCTGCAAATTTACTGAATCCATTTATCAGTTCTAGTAGTGTTCTGGTAGAGTCTCTAGGTTTATCTATGTAAAGTATCATGTCATCTACAAATAGTGAAAGTTTTACTTCTTCCTTACCAATTTGGATGCCTCTTTTTTTTTATTCTCTGAATGCTGTGGCTAGGCCTTCCAATACTTTTTTGGAAAAAAAAAAAATGCTATAAGTGGACTTGCTTGTCTTGTTCCTGACCTTGGGGGAAAAACTCTCAATTTTTCACCACGATGTTTGCTATGGCATTTTCAAATACAGCCTTTATTATATTGAAGTTCCCTCTAAACCCATTTTGTTCAGAGTTTTTATCATGAATGTATGTTGTACTTTGTCAAATGCTTCTTCTGCATCTATAGAGAAGATCATATTACTTTTATCAATTGTTTTATCAATCTTGTTAAAGTGCCGTGTTGTACTGATTGATTTGTGAATTCTGAACCACACTTGAATCCCTGAAATAAATCCCACTTAATCTTGGTGAAAGATTTTTTACATGTATTATTGGCTTTGATTTACTAATATTTTGTTGAGGATTTTGCATCTAAGTTCATCAGCAATATTGGCCTGCAGTTGTCTTTTTTTTTTTTTTTTTTTAAGTGCAGTTGTCTTTTGTTGTGGTTTTTTTGTCTGGTTTTGGTATTAGGATGTTGCTGGCCTCATTGAATGAATTTGAGAAGTCTCTTTTGTCTTCTATTTTTTCGAATAGTTTGAGAAGAATAGATATAGAATTTTGTACAGGAACATATTACTTTTTCCTCAGGACTGGGAGTTATCCATGATTTGCATTTGCCTGGCATATTGCCAAAGGTGGTTCTTTGCCATTATATAAATAAACAGGGCCATCCTCTGCTCCCAACCACCCCCACCCCCAGTTTTTTTAAATGTTAGTAGAATTTACCTGTGAAGCCATGTGGTCCTGGATTTTATTTGTTGGAAGTTTTTTTGATTACTGATTCAACTTCATCATTAGTAATCAGTCTGTTCAAAGTTTCCGTTTTTTCCTCTTTTAGTGTTGAAGTTATGTGATTAATTTTCAGTTTCATGTATTATGGTCAAAAAAGATGCATGATGTGATTTCAATCTTTTTGAATTTATAGAGACTTGTTTTGTGCCCTAGCAGGTGATTGATCCTGGAGAACATTCTATGTCCTCTTGTAAACAATGCGTATTACATTGTTTTCTGGTAGAATGTCCTGAATATATGTTAGGTCCGTCTCTAATATGTCATTCGAAGTCACTGTTTCTTTGTTGATTTTCTGGAGAGCTAATCTATCCATTGACGAGTGATATGTTGAAGTCCTCTACTATTTTTATATTAGTGTCAGTTTCTTCCTTAAAAGATGTTGTGTATATAAGTGCTCCTAGGTGGATGCAAAGATGTTTACAATTGTTATAATCTCTTGTTGGATTGTTCCCTCTATTATTACATAGTGTCCTTATTTGTCTCTTGTCATATCTTTGTTTTTAAAAGTCTGTTTTGGGGATGCCTGGCGGCTCAGTTGGTTAAGCATCTGCCTTTGGTTCAGGTCTTGGGGTCCTGGGATCGAGTTCCACATCAGGCTTCCTGCTCAGCAGGGAGTCTGCTTCTCCCTCTGCCTGCTGCTCCCCTTGCTTATGTTCTCTCTCTCTCTCTGACAAATATATAAAATCTTTAAAAAATAAAATAAAATAAAAATAAATAAAATAAAAAATAGAAATCTGTTTTGTCCGATATAAATATTGCTACTGCTGCTTTTTTTTTCCACTTCCATCATTGTAACTGTTTTTTGATATCTTTGCTTACTTTTTAATTTTTTTTCAGTTTCTTTTCTATGCTTTAAAATTTCTTTTTTTTTTTTTTATTAGCATATAATGTATTATTTGCCACAGTGGTACATGTCTGTGAATCATCAGGCCTACACAATTCACAGCACTCGCCATAGCACATACCCTCCCCAATGTCCATCAGCCAGACACCCCATCCTTCCCACTCCCCTACCCTCTAGCAACCTTCAGTTTGTATTCTGATATTAAGAATCTCTTATGGTTTGTCTCTCTCCCTGGTCCCATCTTCTTTCATTTTTTCCCTCCCTAGTTCCCATGACCCCCACCCTGCCTCTCAAATTCCTATATCAGAGAGATCATATGATAATTGTCTTCTCTGATTAACTTATTTACTTAGCACGATACCCTCTAATTCCATCCATGTCTTTGCAAATGGCAAGATTACATTCCTCTTGATGACTGCATAGTATTCCAGTGTGTGTGTGTGTGTGTGTGTGTGTGTGTGTGTGTGTGTGTGTGTACCACATCTTCTTTATCCATTCATCTTTTGATGGACATCTAGGTTCTTTCCATAGTTTGGCTAATGTGGACATTCCTGCTATAAACATTCGGGTACACGTGCCCCTTCAGAACACAACATTTGTATCTTTAGGGTAAATACCCAGTAGTGTGATTCCTGAGTCAGAGGGTAGCTCTATTTTCAACATTTTGAGGAACCATCATACTGTTTTCCAGAGTGGCTGCACCAGCTTGCATTCCCATCAACAGTGTAGGAGGGTTCCCCTTTCTCCACATCCTCACCAATGTCTGACCTGCTCACCATTTCCTGACCTGCTTATTTTAGCCATTCTGACTAGTGTGAGGTGGTATCTCACTGTGGTTTGGATTTGTATTTCTCTGATGCCGAGTGATGCTGAGCACTTTCTCATGTGTCTGTTGGCCATTTGGATGTTTTCTTTGCTGAAATGTTTGTTCATGTCTCCTGTCTATTTCTTGATTGAATTATTTGTTCTTTGGGTGTTGACTTTGATAAGGTCTTTATAGATTTTGGATACTAGCCCTTTATCTGATTTGTCATTTGCAAATATCTTCTCTCAATCTGTCCGTCATCTTTTGGTTTTGTGGACTGTTTCCTTGGCTGTGCAAAACCTTTTGATCTTGATGAACTCCCAATAGTTCATTTTTGCCCTTGCTTCCCTTGCCTTTGGTGATGTTTCTAGGAAGAAGTTGCTGCGGCTGAGGTTGAAGAGGATGCTGCTTGTGTTCTCCTCAAGGATTTTGATGGATTCCTGTCACATTGAGGTCTTTCATCCATTTTGAGTCTATTTTTGTGTGTGGTGTAAGGAAATGGTCCAGCTTCATTCTGCATGTGGCTGTCCAATTCTCCCAACACCATTTGGTTGGGAGATAGAAGAGACTATCTTTTTTCCATTGAACATTCTTTCCTGCTTTGTCAAAGATTAGTTGACCACAGAGTTGAGGGTCCATTTCTGGGCTCTCTGTTCTGTTCCGTTGATCTATGTGTCTGTTTTTGTGCCAGTACCATACTGTCTTGATGATTACAGCTTTGTAATAGAGCTTGAAGTCTGCAATCATGATGCCGCCAACTCTGGTTTTCTTTTTCAACATTCCTCTGGCTATTCAGGGTCTTTTCTGGTTCCATATAAATTTTAGGATTATTTGTTCCATTTCTTTGAGAAAAGTTGGTGGTATTTGATAGGGATTGCATTAAATGTGTAGATTGCTCTAGGTAGCATAGGCATTTTCACAATATTTGTTCTTCCAATCCTTGACCATGGAACGTTTTTGCATTTCTTTGTGTCTTCCTCAATTTCTTTCATGAGCACTTTATAATTTTCTGAGTACAGATTTTTTATCTGTTTGGTTAGATTTATACCTAGGTATCTTATGGTTTTGGGTGCAATTGTAAATGGGATCACTCCTTAATTTCTCTTTCTTCTGTCTTGCTGTTGGTATATAGAAATGCAAACTATTTCTGTGCATTGATTTTATATCCTGACACTTTACTGAATTCCTGTATGAGTTCTAGCAGTTTTGGAGTGGGGTCTTTTGGGTTTTCCACATAAAGTATCATATCATCTGCAAAGAGTGAGAGTTTGACTTCTTCTTTGCTGACTCAGATGCCTTTTATTTGTTTTTGTTTTCTGATTGCTGAGGCTAGAACTTCTAGTACTATGTTGAATAGTGGTGTGATAGTGGACAGCCAGCCGTGTTCCTGACCTCAGGGGAAAAGCTCTCAGTTTTTCCCCATTGAGAATGATATTTGCTGTGGCCTTTTCCTAGATGGCTTTGATGATATTGAGGTATGTACCCTCTATGCCTACACTGTGAAGAGTTTTGATCAAGAAAGGATGCTGTACTTTGTCAAATGCTTTTTCAGCATCTATTGAGAGTATCATATGGTTCTTGTTCTTTTGTTTATTAATGTATCACATTGGTTGATTTGCAGACGTTCAACTAACCTTGCAGCCAAGGAATAAATCCACTTGGTCGTGTGAATAATCCTTTTAAAGTACTGTTGCATCCTATTGGCTAGTATTTTGGTGACAATTTTTGCACCTATTTTCATCAGGGATATTGGTCTGTAATTCTCCTTTTTGATGGGGTCTTTGTCTGGTTTTGGGATCAAAGTAATGCTGGCCTCATAAAATGTGTTTGGAAGTTTCCCTTCCATTTCTATTTTTCGGAACAGTTTCAGGAGAATAGGTATTAATTCTTCCTTCAATGTTTGGTAGAATTTCCCCGGGAAGCCATCTGACCCTGGGCTTCTTGTAAAAAACAATATTTGATGACTCTTACTCAAAAAGAGATTTTCGATGACTGCTTCAATCTCCTTATTGGTTATTGGTCTATTCAGGTTTTCTATTTCTTCCTGGTTCAGTTTTGCTAGTTTATACATCTCTAGGAATGCATTCATTTCTTCCAGATTGTCAAATTTCCTAGTGTATAGTGGCTCATTACATATTCTTATAATCATTTGTATTTCTTTGATGTTGATTGCGATGTCTCCTCTTTCATTGATGATTTTAATAATTTGGGTCCTCTCTCTTTTCTTTTTGATAAGTCTGGCCAGAGGTTTATCAATCTTATTAATTCTTTCAAAGAACCAGCTCTTCGTTTCATTGATCTGTTCAACTGTTCTTTTGGCTTCTATTTCATTGATTTCTGGTCTGATCTTTATCATTTCTCTTCTCCTGCTGGGTTTTGGCTTTCTTTGCTGTTCTTTCTCCAGCTCCTTTAGGTGTAGGGTTAGGGTGTGTATTTGAGATCTTTCTTGTTTCTTGAGAAAGGCCTGTATTACTATATACTTTCCTCTCAGGGCCATCTTTTCTGTATCACAAAGATTTTGAACAGTTGTATTTTCATTTTCACTTGTTTCTGTGATTTTTTTTTAATTCTTCTTTAATTTCCTGGTAGGCCCATTCCTTCTTTAGTAGGATGCTCTTTAGTTTCCACATATTTGAGTTCTTTCCAACTTTCCTCTTGTGGTTAATTCTAGTTTCAAAACATTATGGTCTGAAAATATGCAGGGAATGATCCTAATCTTTTGGCAGCAGTTGAGACCTGATTTGTGACCCACGATGTGACCTATTATGGAGACTGTTCCATGTGCACTCGAGAAGAATGTGTATTCTGTTGCTTTGAGATGGAATGCTGTGAATATATCTGTAATGTTTATCTAGTCCAGTGTGTCATGTAAAGCCTTTATTTCCTTGTGGATCTTTTGCTTAGATGATCTGTCTATTTCAGTGAGGGGGTGTTAAACTCCCCTACTATTATTGTATTATTGTTGATGTGTTTCTTTGATTTTGTTATTAATTTGTTTATATAATTGGCTGCTCCCCTGTTAGGGGCATAGATATTTAAAATTGTTAGATCTTCTTGTTGGAAAGACCCTTTAAGTATGATATAGTGTCCTTCCTCATCTCTTATTATACTCTTTGGCTTAAAATCTAATTTACCTGATATAAAGATTGCAGCCCCAGGTTTCCTTTGATGTCCATTAGCATGGTAAATTGTTTTCCACCCCCTCGCTTAAATCTGGAGGAGTCTTTGGGTCTAAAATAAGTTTCTTGCAGACAGCATATTGATGGGTCTTGTTTTTGTATCCATTCTGATACCCCATGTCTTTTGATTGGGGCATTTAGCCCATTTACATTCAGGATAACTATTGAAAGATATGAATTTAGTGCAATTTATTGCCTCTAAAGTGACTGTTACTGTATATTGTCTCTGTTCCTTTCTGATGTGTTACTTTTAGGCTCTCTTTGCTTAGAGACCCTTTCAATATTTCCCATAGGGCTGGTCTGGTGTTTTCAAAGTCCTTTAGTTTTTGTTTGTCCTGGAAGCTTTTTATCTCTCCTTCTATTTTCAATGACAGCCTAGCTGCATATAGTATTCTTGGCTTCATATTTTTCTCATTTAGTGCTCTGAATATATCATGCCAGTCCTTTCTGGCCTGCCAGGTTTCTGTCAATAGGTCTGCTGCCAATCTAATATTTCTACCATTGTGTGTTACAAACCTCTTGTCCCAAGCCGCTTTCAGGATCTTCTCCTTGTCACTGAGACTTGTAAGTTTTACTATTAGATGACAGAATGTGAACCTATTTTTATTGATTTTGAGGGGTTTCTCTGTGCTTGCTGCATTTTGATGCTTGTTCTCTTTACCAAATTAGGGAAATTCCCTGCTATAATTTGTGCCAATATACCTTCTGCCCTTCTCTCTCTTTCTTCTTCTGGAATCCTAATTACTCTAAATATTGTTTCATCTTATGGTATCACTTATCTGTAAAATTCTTCCCTTGTGCTTCAGTAGTTGTTTATCTCTCTTTTTCTCAGCTCTTTATTCTCCATCATTTGGTCTTCCATATCACTAATTCTCTCTTCTGTCTCATTTATCCTAGCAGTAAGAGCCTCCATTCTTTTATTGTACCTCATTAATAGCTTTTTTCTTTTTTCCCCAGAAAGGGATTTTATTTCTCCAGAAAGGGATTCTCTAGTATATTCTATGCTTTTTTCAAGCCCAGCTAACAACATCTTTATAATCGTTATTCTGAATTCTAGTTCTGACGTCTTACTAATGTCCATCTTGATTAGGTCCCTAGCTATCAGTACTGCCTCCTGTTCTTTTTTTTTTTTTTTGAGGTGAGTTTTTCTGCCTTGTCATTTTATCCAGAGAAGAATAGATTAATGAGAGAACAAAATACTAAAAGGGTAGCAACGACCCCAGAAAACTATACGCTAACCACATAAGAAGAGACCCCAAACTGGGGATAGAAGAAAAAAATTATATATATATTTATGTTTATATTTATACTTATTTATATTATATTTATATATTATATTATACTTACATGTTATATATATATTTAAATATATAAACATATATATTTTTTAGACTGGTGGAAAGAACAGAGCCACACATTTGATTTTGGGTGTATTTTGGTCCTCCCAAAATTTTAAAGAAAACATATATATACAAAAATAAGGGTAAACACAATGAGGGGCTGGAATATGACTGTAATGATAAAAATTTAAAAAGATTTTTAAAAAAGAATTGATAAGAAGTTGGTTGAAAAAAGAAAAAAAAGGGGGAGTGGAGAATGTGATCAGGCTGGAGACTAGAACAAAGCCATACACTAGATTTAGGGTATATTTTGGTCTGTTAGAAGAAACTGTATCCCAAAATTTTAAAGAAATAAAATCTTATATGTATACAAAAAATAAGGTTAAATACAATGAAGGAATGGAATATGACTATAACAATGAAAAGTTTAAAAGATTTTTTTAAAGGTATTGATAAGATAAAATAATTTAAAAGGGTTAAAATGGGAAAGAAGAAAAAAAATTTTAAATAGAATAAAAAAATAAAATTTAAAAAATTTAACTTTGTGGGGCACCTGGGTGGCTCAGTGGGTTAAAGCCTCTGATCAAGCCCTGCTTTGGGCTCTCTGCTCAGCAAGGAGTCTGCTTCCCCATCTCTCTGTCTGCCTCTCTGCCTACTTGTGATCTCTCTCTCTGTCAAATAAATAAATAAAGTCTTAAAAAAAAAAAAAGAAACACGTTTTAAAAAAGAATTAACTTTGTTTTGGGGGTTTTTTCGTTCGTTTGTTTGTATTGAGGAGGGCAAGTTTTGCATGGAGCACTGGGTGTTGTACATGAACAATTAATCTTGTAACACAAAAAATAAGATAAAAATATTTGGGGGAAAAAGATTTGACATTAAAAAAATAATAATAAAAAATAAAAAATTTAACTTTGAAAGACTAAAGAATCATGGGGAAAGGGCTATAAATTCTATGTGTCGTATTCCCCTAGTACTGGTGTTTTGTAGTTCTAATTGATCTGTGAACTTGGTCTTGGCTCAATGTACTTTGATCTTCTGGGGGAGGGCCTGTTACAGTGATTCTCAAATGTCTTTGCCCAAGGGGGAATTGTACTGTCCTTGCCAGGGGCCAGGCTAAGTAATCTGCTTGGTTTTGCTCTTGGGAGCTTTTGTTCCCTGAACACTTTCCATACAGCTTTGGAGGAGGAGAATAAACATGGCGGCCTCCCAATCTCCGACCTGGAGTTGCCGAGAGCTTGGGGCCCCCTTCTCAGTGTGCCCTCAGAGAAAAGCAGTCAATCACTCTTGTCTCCCTGGTCTCTGGCTGTACTCTTCGCTCACCCAGTCTGTGACCAAGCATTTCTATCTCTGGCACATGGCCCTGTTTGGAGTCTCCAAACCCAGCAGATTCCTGCAGTGAGCTCCTACACTGCTACTCCCAGTGGAGGAAGAGGGAGTATCCCCAGATCTTCTGTTTGTGGAGTCCTTGCTCAAAGAGCAGTAGCCCAACTGTGCTGGGGATCATGGTTTATGGCAACCGCAAGCTGAGAGCCCACTCCTCAGCTCCATCTTTGCAACTGGCTTCCCCACTCTGATACCTGGGAGCTCTGCCACACTCAGGCACCCCTAGTCTTTCCGTGACCCCAAGGCACCTGAGACCACACTGTCTCAGTGGAGGCTCAATACCCTCCCACCCCCGCTTAGCCTGTGGAGCTATGTCCCTCAGTCAACCAGACTTCTAAAAGTTCTGATTTTGTGCTCTGTTGCTCTACCACTTGCCAGGAGCTGACTCTTCACCTGCAGTCTATCTTCCCATATATCACCTCAGATTCACTTTTCCACATGTCCTACCTTCCAGAAAGTGGTCACTTTTCTGTTCCTAGAATTGCTACTATTCTTGTTTTTGATCTCCTTTGTAGGTGTTCAGATGGTTTGAAAACTATCTAGCTGAATTCTGGACCAGATGCAGTTTAGGCCTCCTACTCCTCCACCATCTTGCTCCTCCTTATATTGATACCTTCACTTTCAATCTCCATTTGCCTTTTGGTCTGAAATGAACCTTTTATAGGCAGCATATAGATGGATCTTGATTTTTTTTTTTAATCCATTTGGTCACTCTACGTCTTTTTATTAGAGAATTTAGCCATTTGTGTGAAGTCACAAAAGATGCAAATAGCCAAAGGAATCTTGAGAAAAAACAAAACTATAGGTATTATAATCCCAGATTTCAAG
Source organism: Potos flavus (assembly GCA_028534135.1). Lineage (NCBI taxonomy): Eukaryota > Metazoa > Chordata > Mammalia > Carnivora > Procyonidae > Potos > Potos flavus. The sequence goes on from JAPYYM010000020.1 coordinate 246,547, forward strand.
CTATACCACACATCTGTAGTAATCAAAACAGAATAGTACTGGCACAAATTAGACACTTGGATCAATGGAATAGAAGAGAGAGCCTAAAAGTAAATCCAAAATTACATGGTCAACTAATCTTCAACAAAGCAGGAATGAATATCCAATGGGAAAAAGACAATGTCTTCAACAAATGGTTTTGGGGAAACTGGACACCTACATGCAGAAGAATGAAACTGGACCACCTATTAACACCATACAGAAAAAGAAATTCAAAATGGATTAAAGACCTAAATATGTGACTTAAAACCATAAAAATCCTAGGGAAAAACAGGCAGTAATTCCTTTGACATCAGCGATAGAAATATTTTTCTAAATGTTTCTTCAGGCAAAGGCGACAAAGCAAAAATAAACATTAGGACTATCCCAAAATAAAAAGGGTTTTCACAATAACAAAAACCATTAACAAAAATAAGTCAATATCCAGAATGGGGGAAGATATTTGTAAATGATACATCTGGTAAGAATTTAATATCTAAAATACACTGGCTGCTGCCCAGAAACCACATTTCTTAATAGTCTAGTTTGGATGTCCACCAGGGTTAGTTATAATCTGCTATTACTCCAGGGTTCAGTTCAGTGGAAACAGACAAAAACACCTATCTCCTAGACTTTCCCTGAAAGAGATGTATTTTCATACTTCAAGAGCTGCTGCCTGCATTATCTACCATAGCCAAACTATGGAAACAGTCCAAATGTCCATTGACAGATAAATGGATAAGGAAGATGTGGTATATGCACACAATGGAATATTACTCAGCAATCAAAAGAATGAAATCCTACCATTTGCAAGACATTGATGGAACTAGAGAGTATTATGCTAAGCAAAATAAGTCAGAGTAAAATGAATACCATATGATTCCACTCATATGTGGAATTTAAGAAACAAAATGAACATGGGGAATGGAAAAAAAGAGAGAGAGACAAAGGAAAGCAAACCATAAGAGACTCTTAACCATAAAAAACACCAAGGGTTGATGGAGGGAGGTGGGTAGGAGGATGGGCTACATGGGTGATGGGGATTAAGGAGGGAGCTTGGGGTGAGCATGGGGTGTTGTATGTAAGTGATGAATGACTAAATTCACTTCAGAAGGAGGGACGGACAGATCCAGCTGAACCTCAATGCAAAATTAGCAGAAGGATGAGAGGAGTTAAAAAAAAAAACACTGTGTGGGTGGTTTTTGTTGTTGTTGTTTTAAAATTAACTTATATTTAATGCAAATTGACTAGACAGGCTATCAAAAAGAGTTCACATTACTTTGGAAACAAAAAAACATTCTGCCGCCTGAAGTTCTCACTTCCAATCAGCCAGCATCTAGATGCTGACTGATGTCTTCCCCTGTGGGCTACTGATAGAGGTCTTGGCATGTGCTCAACCACTGGGAGCCACTAAGAAACAAAGTAGCCTGCTTGGACAATCATAAACATTTGAGGGACAACCAAATCCAAAATCAGAGTTGAATAATACATTTATCTCCAACATTAGACCACTACTTTAGTAGTGTGAAAGGTAGCTGTTTTATCTAATACATAGAAATATATAGAATGTAGAGAAACATACAGAAACGTGTACAGCCAAAATAAAGAAAAAGGAGCACCAAATGAAATAACAAGATAAAACCTCAACAACAAAAAAAAAACTAAACAAAATGGAGGTTAAGTGATAAACCTAAAATTCTCAAAAATAGTCATAAAGATGCTCACCTCAGTATATCAAAGTAGGAGCAAAGTAAGAACCTCAACAAAGAGATTTCTAAAACTCTGTGACATGAAAGGTTTGTGACGGCAAAAACACAGAGGGAAATAAAAGTGTAGAAGTTGAGAATATATTCAAACTTAAATGCTTACAAACCGATTATACAATGTCATAAATATAAATTGTTACATAAAAGCTTCATGGTAAGATGAAACCAAAACCTACAGTAGATATACAAAAGATTAAAAAAAAAAAAAAAACTCTAGCAAACCACAACAGAAAATCATCTAATCAGAAAAGAGCAATAGCAAAAACAGAGAAAACAAAACAGCAGGAAAAACAATGAACTAAATAGAAGTACGTACCTACCTGTCAATAATTACTTTAAAAGTAAAACGACTAAATTCTCGAATCAAAAGGCATATAGTAGGGGCGCCTGAGTGGCTCAGTGGGTTAAAGCCTCTGCCTTCGGCTCATGATCTAATGGTCCTGGGATCGAGCCCTGCATCGGGCTCTCTGCTCAGTGGGAAGCCTGCTTCCCCCTCTCTCTCTGCCTGCCTCTCTGCCTACTTGTGATCTCTCCCCTCTCTGTCAAAATAAATAAATAAAATCTTTAAATTAAAAAAAAAGGCATATACTGGCTACATGGGTTTTTAAAAAGACCTATCTCTATGCTACTTATAAGACATTCACTTCAAGTTTAAGGACATACACAGGGGACAGTAGAGCATGTGACTCTTGATCTTGGGGTTGTAAGTTCAAGCCCCACACTGGGTATAGACATTACTTAATAAAATCTTTAAAAGAAAAAAAAAAGGACAAACAAAGTCAGAAGGTAAAAACATGGGAGAAAATTATTCCATGTAAATGAAAACAAAACAAAACAAAAGCTGAAATAGCTTTACTTATCTAACAAAGCAAAGATTGTAATAAGAGAAAAGGACAGAACATAGTGATAAAAAGGCCAATCAAGGGGCCCCTGGGTGGCTCAGTCAGTTAAGCATTGTACTCTTGATTTCAGTTCAGGTCATGATCTCAGGGTCCTGAAATTGAGCCCTACATGGGGTTCCTGCTCAGAGCAGAATCTGCTTTGGATTTTCTTTCCCTCTGCCCTTCCTTCCACTTGCGCTCTCTTTCTCCATCTCTCAAATTAATAAATAAAATATTCTTTAAAAAAGACCAATTCAACAAGAGAATATAAAAATTATAAATATTTATGTACCCAATATAAGAGCACTTAAATAGATAAAGCAAATATTAACAGACCTAAACAAGAAATAGATAGAAATACAGTAATAGTACTAGAGTTCAATACCTCAATTACCTTAGTTTATAAATCATCCAGACACAAAATCAATATGGAAAAATTGCATAAATGACATGTAAGACCGAAAGGGCTTAATAGACATTAATAGAGCACAATACACATTTTTCTTAAGCACGCATGAAATAATCTCCAGAAATGGTGACATGAGGTCACAAGACACATTTTTCAAAATTTTAAAAGATTGAAATAATATCAAGCATATTTTCCACCCACAATGGCGTGAAATTAAAAAGTATGAGAAGAAAACTAAAAATCACAAATATATGGAAATTTAAAAACATAATACTAGTCCTAGGAAGAACTGTCCATAATAGCGTATAATATTGTAACAACTTTGTATAGTGACAAATGGTAATTACATCTATTCTGTTGAACACATCATGATGTATATATGAATGTTAAGTCGCCATATTGTACACCTGAAATTAATAGAATATATAGCAACTATACTTCAGTTAAAAATGAATAAATGTCTTAAAAATAAATCAAAATATTTTAAATGCTACTGAACAATTAATTGTCAAATAAGAAATCAAAAGAAAAAGGTTTAAATATCCTAAAAGAGGGGCACCTGCGTGGCTCAGTCATTAAGTGTCTCCCTTCAGCTCAGGGCATGATCCCAGGGTCTTGGGATGGAGCCCCATATCGGGCTCTTTGTTCAGCGGGAGGCCTGCTTATCCCTCTCCGCCTGCTGCTCCCCTGCTTGTACTGTCTCTCTCTCAAATAGATAAAATCTTTAAAAAAATAAATAAATAAGTAAATGAATATCCTAAGAAAAATGAGAGGGGAAATACAACACATAAGTTCTGTAGGGAAGTTCAAAGTGATAAATGTTTCTATTAAAGAAACAAGAAAGATCTCAAATGAATAATTTAACTGTACACTTCGAACACTACGAAGCGAAGAAATGAAGCCCAAAATTAGTAGAAAAAATACAATAAAGATCAAAACAAAAATTAGGGAAATAAAAATTTAAAATACATTTTAAAAGATCAATGGAACTAGGAACTCATTTTTTGAAAGATAAACTGTAGCAAGATTCATCAAGAAAAAGAGAAAGGGCTGGGGCACCTGGGTGGCTCAGTGGGTTAAAGCCTCTGCCTTCGGCTCAGGTCATGATCCCAGGGTCCTGCGATCGAGCCCCGCATCGGGCTCTCTGCTCAGCAGGGAGCCTGCTTCCTCCTCTCTCTCTGCCTGCCTCTCTGCCTACCTGTGATCTCTCTCTCTCTCTGTCAAATAAATAAAATCCTAAAAAAAAAAAAAAAAAAACAACTCTCTCAACAAACAAAAGTCTAGGAACAGACAGCTTCGTACTGAATTCTTCTAATTAAAGAATACCCAAACCAGACAAATATCCAAAATATATATGAAAATACAGACATAAGTTCATTCTATTGCACTTCACAGACACTACATTTTTACAGTTGAAGGTTTGTGTCAAACTTGTCTAGGGCAAGTCCATTGATGAAATTTTCCAAATGATTTGCTCATTTTATGTATCCGGGCCCCATTTTCATAATCATCACAATATTTCAAATATTTCCATTATTATTATATTTCTTATGGTGATTTGTAATTATTGATCTTTGGTGCTACTCTTGTGATTATTTTAGAGTATAACAGATAAAAAAGCAAACAATAAATATTGTATGTTCTGACTACTTCACTAAATGACCAGCCATTCCCCCATTTCTCTCCCTCTCCTCAGTCTTCCCTATTCCCTGAGACATAAGAATATTGAAGTCAGGCCCATTAATAACCCTACAATAGCCTCTAAGTGTTCAATGAGAGGAAGAACCACACATTTCTCTTTCAATGAAAAGCTACAAAGCATTAAACTTAGTGAAAAAAGCATGTCAAAGTCATAATAGGCCAAAAGCTAGGCCTCTTGTTTAAACAACTAAGTTGTAAATACGACAGGAAAAACTACAACTAAACCCAAGTTTATCTGCCCAGAACATAGAAGACAGTCACTACACATGGAATATACAGCAGGAAAAATTTATTTTCCCGGCAGCTAAATGAGGACACGAGAGGGCAAGTTTCAAATCAACTTCCTTGAAGGACGAGAGTCAGAAAATTTAAAGGTAAATGAAAAGGCCTAGGTAAAAAGTTGCAGCTGTGCTTGGTAGTCCCTTTATCCTTGGGTGCCCAGTTCAAATCCCCACTATCTTTTGATCATTACTATTAAGGGAATTGGGACAATGACTCATATAATTATTTCCTGCTGGAATGAGGCAAAGTTTGAGGTTAGAAGAATCTTTCTGCAGTCATTTAGAAATATTCTTTAGTTCCAGATTAAAAGCCAACATCCTGAATTAGCAACATTTTGCACTTGATACAGTTCCTTTCTGTGATTCCTGTGAGACACTCGTAAGTCATGAAGACCATAGAAAAAGTTTTCTATATAACATTTCATAGGGGCTTAAACCAAACCTACTTCTAGGGACCATTCTTACCTGCAATAGGGCATCTGGCAAGGCTTTGTCCCAACTAGAGTTAGTTTCTTGACATATCTTTGCCAGTGTTCATTTTTTTCTGTTTTCTAATTGGTGCGGGTCTCTTGAAAGTATGTAATTTTTATGGAATGCTCAAGGCATTGGACACTGCTTGTGTGCCTTTTGCCACAAATGCTAATTCACAATTGTTAGCCTTAGTCCAAACATAGGGATTCTTTCACCTAAAAGTGTTTTGGCAGTTTCTGAGGTCTTCTCTGGATGGTGTGGATAAGCATCAATCAAACTTGTAAAGGTGTCTACGAATACTAGCAAATATTGAAAATTACCTGTTGTTTCAGCATTATGGTAAAGTCTACCCGGCAGCCTTCTCCAGTTGTATACCTTTTAGGACTGATCAGGACCCAGTCTTAGAATTGTTTTAAGAGAAATGTCAAATGTCACATTTTTTAACAGTTCTTTGAAGACTGCGATTCACAATATACTTCTAGATCTGTTGTAGAGTAAGTAGTGTCTTATCCGTAATGTGTGCTTTGGCAAATATGGTTAAGTATCTCTTCCATAACATGTTATATTTCCAACTGGCTCTAGTGCCATCAGTGTCCAAATCCCTATTCCTTCTGAGGTTTTCCTGGGAATGTTGGGGTTGATATTTATTTAATTCTATGTCTGGTACTAAAGTCATTATAAGGAGTTTAGAGTCTTTGTACAGGATGCCAGCTTGGTGGGCAGGTCGGCCCAGTTGTTCCCTTAGGCAGTCAGTCCAATTTCTAGTGTCCTCAGTAGTGGACAGTAGCTGATGAGACACCACTGCCTCAAGGTCTTTGTTGTCTTTGATCCATAAAACTCTTTCCACCCATGAACATTTCAATCTAGATTTTCTAATGGCAGATCTATAAAATCATGATGGCTGCAAGACAAATAAATCATGCATAAAGAGCACTTTTTTAAAAAAGGGAAATCCATGAAGTCATCACTACAGCCAGGCCAGCAGGTACAAATTTGTGAAATACCTTTTCATCTCATGTTACAAACGCTACTTTCATGTGGGTATGGGATTGCTCTAAGGGAGACATACCTATAGACTCTAATAACATACTACCAAAAGAAAAAGTCATTATACAACAACTTAAAGCAAAAGGAAGTTGAAGGATCTGAAACGGAGAATTTAATGCCAGCAAAGGCTGTTTTGATAATTTTAGGAAGACGTTTGATTAAAAAAAATGTCAATAAAACAGGAGTACAGCCCTGCCAACCAAGAGGCAGTAGACAAATTCCCAGATACCATTAAGAAAACCACTGAGGTAAAAGGATATCTGCCTGAGCAGGTTTTTATGCAGACAAAAGTGCCCTATTCTGGAAGAAGGTGTCACAAAGAAAGATAAACAAGCACAAGGATTTAAGGCAGGAAGGGATAGGCTGAGTCTACTGTTTTCTTCAAATGCAGTCAGGCCTAACCAGGTCCTGCCTTTATCTATGAAAACTGCTTCAATCCCTGAGACCTGAAGGGAAGAGATAAACAGGAGAAGCCTCTGTCCTGGTTGAATAGGGAAGGTTGGACAATGAAACCAATTTTCTGGACTAGTTCCATTGATACTTTGTCTCTGGCATCAGGAAGTACCTTGCCAGTCAGGGACTACCTCTTAAAATTCTTTTGCTTTTGGACAGTGCTGCTCATGAGCTAGACCCCCATGAGTTCAGCACCAAAGTTATCAAAGTGGTTTACCTGCCCCCAAACACAACGTTTCTAACTCAGCTCGCAGATCAGAGGGTCATGAGGACCTTTAAGGTTCATCACACATGGCACCATATGAAAAGAACTGTCTAGGGAAGAGCACC
>JAPYYM010000020.1:254403-395573 GCA_028534135.1 Potos flavus
CTGATCTAAAGAACATCATGAGAACCTGGAAAGACTGCACCACTGAAGATGCCACCACTGTCACAGAAAAAACTGTGAGAACCTTCAAGTCCCAAGTAACTCCTACTGGAGAAAACTGTGTCTGGGTGTTGTGCGTGACTTCACAGTCTTTACAACAGAGGCAATCAACAAAATCATAAAAGAGATTGTAGATATGGCAACAAAGGTGGTGGGGCGGGGTGAAGGGTTTGAAGATCTGGATCTTGGAGAAATTTAAGACCTAATACACAGCACCTCAGAAGACTTAACAGAAGTCAACTTGATGGAGATGAGAACTCCTGAATCAGTGCCAGATGATGAGGATGGAGACACACAAGCCATGCCAGAAGACAGATTGACAGTAGGCAGTCTGGCAGAGGGCTCCGACTACCAAGACTGCTTTTGACTCCTTCTGTGACGTGGACCCTTCCATGACGTGGACGTTGAAACCGAAGGAAACAGCAGAAGGACTGGACCCATATAGGGACATTTTTAGAGAAATGAAAAAGCAGGGGTGCCTGGGTGGCTCAGTGGGTTAAAGCCTCTGCCTTCGGCTCAGGTCATGACCTTAGGGTCCTGGGATCGAGCCCCACATCGGGCTCTCTGCTCAGCGGGGAGCCTGCTTCCCCCTCTCTCTCTGCCTGCCTCTCTGCCTACTTGTGATCTCTCTCTGTCAAATAAATAAATAAAATCTTTAAAAAAAATGAAAAAGCAAGAAATTTCCATAAAGTTACACTGAGTGTACCTGCCACTCCTGTGTCCCTTAAGACCAACTCCTCTTCAGCCTACTCACTGTGAAAATGAAGAAGATGAAGACCTTTATGATCCCTTTCCACTTAGCGGACAGTAAAGCATCATCATTCTGTACAGTTAATATACTTATGTGTTGTGTCTGTGTATGTCTTTGTGTGAAAATTTAGTAACCATACGGCAGGAACTACATGAGATGTTTCATGTCATCAGCATCGCCATGTATTCATCGTGTAGAACATTGTGTGCAAGACTCATCCTTACAGATGCATAGAGAGTAAGATTTAATGTGAAATTAATGATGTGCCCGTGTTCTTACTGTTTCATACTTTGCTTTCAAAGCATTGCCTTAGGGGCGCCTGGGTGGCTCAGTGGGTTAAAGCCTCTGCCTTCGGCTCAGGTCATGATCTCAGGGTCCTGGGATCGAGCCCCACATTGGGCTCTCTGTTCGGCAGGGAGCCTGCTTCCCCCTCTCCTTCTGCCTACCTCTCTGCCTACTTGTGATCTCTCTCTCTCTCTGTCAAATAAATGAATAAAATTAAAAGAAAAAAACAAAACGAAACAAAACAAAAAACAAAACAAAAAGCATTGCCTTACTCTATAATCATGTGTCTCTCTCAGAATTGGAGAAACTGTGTATCAGCCTATCATCATAGGTAACGGTTTCTTCTTTAATGTATTTATGTGTCCAACTCTGTATTATGAATGTGACTGTAATGCCATATGCCATTAAAATTTTATAATGATTCATTCACTAGTGTATAGGCTGACTATCAAGTAGCAATCGTATACACTACACTGGCTACCAAAAGCAACCACATTGCTGCTTCTTTGTTATCAACACACAAATTGTTACACCTGTAAATGAATTTCTTTTTCACATTTCCTTTTCTTTTTTGATGTCTAGTGTTAATAGTACATACAACATCTACAGTGTTTTCTATCATATATAAGGCAATACTGATGCAGGTACTGGCATCATGATTCAGAGTATGACAGATGACATAAATTTATACTATTGATAAATATAATTCTATAGAGGCGCCTGGGTGGCTCAGTGGGTTGGAACCTCTGCCTTCGGGTCAGGTCATGATCTCAGCGTCCTGGGATTGAGCCCCGCATTGGGCTCTCTGCTCAGCAGGGAGCATGCTTTCCCCTCTCTCTCTACCTGTCTCTGCCTGCTTGTGATTTCTCTCTCTCTCTGTCAAATAAATAAATAAAATCTTAAAAAAAATATAATTCTATAATTATATCTTGCCTTCCTTATGAGTTTATAATAACTTTTTCTTTTTCCTAGCCTACTTTAGGAATATGCAATATAATACTTATATAAAATATATGTTAATCAACTGTTTATATCAATAAGGCTTCAGGCCAACAGCAGGCTTTTAGTAAACCATGCCTGAAAGGGTTAATGATATTAAGACTGACAGGAAACATAAAGCTTCTTTTTCAGAAACCTGTTTTTCCTCATCAGCCATTATTTCTTTTCAGACCACACTAACAAATCCACTAGCTATCTCTGCAGAAACCATGACTGACACAAATGTAGATTACCAATATGGTTCCAGCCTATGAAAAGCAAGGCCACATTTATCAAGGTTAGGAACACAATATAATTCAAGGAAATTTATTCCTCTCAGGAAAACAAACAAACAACAACAACAATGAACCTTTAAGAGCAGTGGTTTTCAATGTTTTCAAATTCCCATACGACCTTCAAATATAGACACTTTTTCTTAGTGTTAAAGAACAAAAACTCAACTGAGTAAATGTGAAAGTCTAATTGGCTTTAATTTAGTGATTCATGAATCCAGCAGCATCCCATCTAGCAAGTAGAGGGAAGTTCAAGGGTTTGTACAAACATAGAAAGCTTTTATAGAAGAGAGTGCCAGAGAGTTAGAAGTGAAAGGTTGTCAGGGACTCCCAGGTGGCTCAGTTGGTTTAGCACTCAGCTCACTTTTTTTTAAAGATTTATTTCTTCTTCCTTTTTTTAAAAGATTTTTTCTCCCTTAAGGAGAAGAACAGAGTACCTTATTAGGTAGTTCACCTCATCTTTCTTTGGGGAATGGAGAAGGCACATGTGACAGATTACTAGTGCTGACAAAAAATTTGCTGATTGATCAATTAAAAATACATGTGTGGAGGATAATGCAAGTACAATTAAAGTAGCTATTTAGCCCCCGTTTGGTGACTTACCCTAAGGATACCATTTGGGGCCTCTAGTTTTCTTTTTAGCAATATGTTCTGAAAGGTTAAATTCCTAATCACAGTAAGGCTTTTCATAGTAATGTAGTCATTTTAAAAATGAACTCTGGGCGCCTGAGTGGCTCAGTTGGTTAAGCAACTGCCTTCGGCTCAGGTCATGATCCTGGAGTCTCGGGATCGAGTCCCACATAGGGCTCCCAGCTCCACTGGGATTCTGCTTCTCCCTCTGACCTTCTCCCCTCTCATGCTCTCTTTCTCTCTTTCTCTCAAATAAATAAATAAAATCTTTAAAAAAAAAATGAACTCTATGAACTAATTATAAAAAACAAAACAGAGACGAACAAATAAACAACAACAACAAAAATCCCACAACTTCGACTAAAGCAAATGCTGGAACACAAAATACTGCTTTAAAATCCCAGAGGAGGGGAAAAAGATAAAAACTTTGTGCTTATTTTATACACAATATATCTTGTGCATTCAAGCTTAGTCATAAATAATTATAAATTAAACTTTAAAAATGTGCTGTCAAATAGGAGGAAATATGTTTTCTATCTTTACTGTCTGTTTTTTTTAACAGCTTGTATATTAATGTAAAGTTTGAAATTATTTTACTGTAGTCCAACAGTTTTTTCTTCAACCATAACTTTTACTCTTCTTTGTAAAGCTGTGGTGGCAAGAACTGCTGTGGCTCAAAATTGCTAAAATTCAATAAAAAGCTAATAACCTGTATATTTGACAAAACTTTGGTCCAACATCTTCCAAAAGATCTAATGCAAACCTTCTTGTTCACCACCAGTGAATAGTAATTAAGTTCAGATAGTTTCACTTAGGCAATCCAGCGAAGAAAAATGCAGTTCCCTGGAAAGAAAAGAGCATCGGGAAAGGGGACATAGTGGAATTAAGCTGGACAACTTTCCAAAGCACTTAGAGGTCAATCAGGATCAGGAGCTCAGCACATGCCTGGTGCATCAGGAGTTCTTTTCAGTGTTCTAAGCCAGTAGAAACGGTAGCCTAGCCACAGCAGTCCTTAACACCACAGCTCCAGAAAGAAGATGGAAAGAATATGAGATGTAATAAAAGTTATGGTTGAAGAAAAAAACTGTTAAGACTACAGTAAAATAATTTCAAACTTTACATTAATAAAGCAATGAATTTGACATTTTAAAGGTAATATAGGCATTTTAAATAGATCCCTAATTTTTTTAAAGGTATTATTTATCTGAGAGAGAGAGCAAACACAAGCAAGGAAGAGGGGCAGAAAGAGAAGCAGACTCCTGAGCAGCGAGCCTGATGTAGGACTCAATCCCAGGACTCTGGGAATATGAGCCAAAGGCAGCCACTTAACTGACTGAGCCACCCAGGCGTCCCCATATGTCAAATTTGAAAATCTAACTGCCTTTATTAAGGATTCATGAATGTAGCAGCATGTTCTCTAGAAGGTAGATGGGAACTCCAAAAGGCTACAGAAAGTGAAAGGTTTTTAAAGGCAGGACAAGGAAGTCATAAACAGAAATTTATATATACATAATAATATATATATTAATATATTTAATATAGTTATTATTATTATATAATTATTTATATATTATTATATAATTATTTATTATAATTATTATATATATATATATATATATCTTCATTAGGGACAAAAGAGTCTGACTAGTGAAAATACCTCATCTTTGGATGGGCCCATGTGACATTACATTGTCAGTTCTGACCAGAAAATTACTGACCAGTTAAGACTACATTTCCAGGGGAGAAGGAAAATGCACTTAGTTTAGGTTAAGCTCTGGGTGATACCATTGAGACCTGTGGTTTCTTTTCAGCAATACAAATAGTCAATTATTGTATAGTATAACTCAAAGTAATATAATGTTATGCATCAAGTATGTCTCAATTAATAAATAAATAAACAAACAGACAATGGTCAGACCATATGTAAAAATAGAACTCTCTCCTGCTAACGGCCAAGGAAACCAACCCAGTTGAGATAGCAGATTGCTATAATCATACTTCCAATAACCAGACTGCTATTTTTAATAATAATTCAGAGCTAAACAATGATTTCGTAACAATCATTCCAAAATGGCCAAAATTTGACTCATAATGGACATGTTCCTTAATTTTTATCCCCTGATTCAATTTAGGTCCAAACAAAGCCAATATATACTCCTAACAAAGCAGCAGGATTTCTCCTTTCTAGCTTACTCATCTACAGCTTCCTTACCCAATATTCTCCATCAGGAAAGACCTGGCACCTTTTTCCAATATAAAGCTTTCCAATATTCTGCCTATCTTTGAGCTGAATGATTATGGCCAATTCTTTTACTACAGCAAACTCAGAATAAATAGACTTTGTTTTTCTCATTTAGCTGGTCTTATTTCTATATTCCTCTCTGATGTAATTGGTCAGACATAAGACCTAGGTTTCAAGAATTTTAAAAAGTTCCTCGGGGGATCATGGTTTAACCAAGGAAGAAATCCATGGCAAAGAACTTCAACTGCTGTGATCCTTTCCAAACACATCTTTCTACAGCTTCCTCTCTCACTAAGAAATGTTCACATTCCTCTTTGAATTTAGACTATTCTTCACCCTATCTGCTTTTGGAATTCTTATTTTTTAAAAACCACACCTCTTTTTTCCATTGATGCTGTAAAAATTAATAAAAGGAAACTCCCATAAAATGGAGCTTGGGAGGAGAATTGGCATTCCTACCATTTCTACCTATCATTCCTTCTCATTTGCAAATTGGACAGGAAGAGACAGATCTTGCTTGTGGATACTACTTCACTATCCTTACATAAGAAAGAAAAATTTATCTCCTCTCTCCCACCTTCCCACAACAGCTCAGCCAATAAGAATACACTATATTGGGGCACCTGGGTGGCTCAGTGGGTTAAAGCCTCTGCCTTCAGCTCAGGTCATGATCTCAGGGTCCTCAGATCGAGCCCTGCATTGGGCTCTCTGCTCAGCAGGGAGCCTGCTTCCCCCTCTCCCTCTGCCTGCCTCTCTGCCTACTTGTGATCTCTCCCTCTCTGTCAAATAAATAAGTAAAATAAAATAAAAAAGAATACACTATATTTTGAACTCTCAGTGTAGCCAATGTATTTTCTTTTTTATAACAGGTTTTTCTGAGCCCCTTTCCTGTACAAAAGAGCATTAAGGGCCTTCCGCTCCTTTGATCTTCAGACTTGCCTATAGTTTTGATGCAGCTTACTTGTTCAGAATTTTAATTCTCTGCTATTGCCAAATAGACCCTTACTTTAAGGTTAACATTACTGGGTGGTCGACATGGGGATCCCAGAGAAGATACCAACAACTCCAGGACTAATAAGCAAGCAAGTGGTGGTACCCGTAGAGCTTACTGTACTTAAGGCTTTCTCTCAAACCCTGGGATTTCAGGGTAAGTTTTCTCCTGGATTTGGAGCTTCCTTTTTTCTGCCTGAGTTATCTATGCTTACTTGGGATTTGTTTTAGGGCCTTGGTTTTTGTTTTCATCTTCTGAAAGTACTTGTTTGGTATTTGTCTGACTCCATCCTGGAATCAGACTGTTTCTGATAAAATTATGCTTGCCTTTGATCTGAATTCTGTTCGGAACCACTGTTTATGCTTGAAATGTGCCAGTTTGAACAGTTAGCCTTCAGTCCTATTTGATTGGATTGTTTGTTGGAATCGTGGGCTTGGAATTCTGCAAGCCTTTCGATCAATTCTTTTTGGGAATTGGATTGTTTCGGTTGGAACTGAGCCTGTTAGAACTGTGTAGTTTTTGTTCCTAGTCATGTCTGCCATTGGACTCTTCTGATTAGAACTGTGCTAACCTTCAGTCCAATACCTCTCTTTCTGGAACTCTAAGAAATAGGATGGCAGTCAACATAATGCTTTTTTTTTTTTTTAAGATTTTATTTATTTGACAGAGAGAAAGCGAGAGAAGGAACACAAGCAGGGGGAGTAAGAGAGGGAGAAGCAGGCTTCCTGCTGAGCAGGGAGCCCAATGTGTGGCTCGATCCCAGGACCCTGGGATCATGACCTGAGCTGAAGGCAGATGCTTCATGACTGAGCCACCCACACACCCCAACATAATGCTTTAAGGGTGCTCCACATCATCCCTGCCCTGGGATTTTAGCCAGTTTATGTTCGAAAAATATGGTCCCTCTGCTTGGGCATTTATAACTAAATACACAAAAAGTAACTTACAACTTCAATGACTATTATGGGGAATTTTATTTATTTATTTTAGAGAGAAAGAGCAAGAATAGGGTGAGGAGCAGAGGGGAACAGAGAGGCAGAGGGAGAGGGAAAGAATCTCCACACTGAGCACAGAGCCTAACCCATGGCTCCATTCCACAACCTCTTTAACTCTTCTGAGGATCTACATAAACCTCAACTTTCCTATGTTCCCTATGATAAGGCTGACTTGTGAGCCATAGTTAAAGTTTCGTAAAGTGATTGAGGACCCTCACAAGTTTGCTAAAGAATTTAAAATAGTTATTTATATTTACCAATCTGGTTGCTCAGATTTGTATCAATTGGTGCCCATGCTTGTTGGTGAGGGCAGCCCAAACACTGCATAAAACTAACCAGAAGGGAACATCTTGAAGGGGATTTAGAAAAAGATACCCTTAACTCCTGGCAATAGGAATGCTCTCACCGGAGAATCACCATCGGGCCACTCACCGTGAATCTCCATCCAGCAGTTACAGTAGCTTTTCTCAAGCCTTCTGATTGAGACAAAATTCAAGCTTGAACACAAAGTATGGAAAATCCATTCACGACTGTTATAATGAACTCCAAATTGTGTTTAAAGAATATTCTGGCCTTCCTTTAGATGTACCCACCTGCATAGTATTTAACTCTGTTTATTAATGGGCTGAACTAAGATCTTTCTCTTGCAGTTAAAAGGACCAAAATGGAATGTAAAACAGCCCACTCCAGATTTAGTTGATGTGGCCAACTAGCTCCCTAATATCTAGACGGGTCACCTAAAAATTGCTGAAATTTTCAACTTTCAACTCCTACAAATAAAAGCCCCTAAAAACTACCACCACCACCACCCACCCCAGAAACCTTCTAGTGTGTCACTGTTGTGAAGAGCCAGGGCATGTGAATTTAAGTGTTCCAGATGTCTTCAGTACCATAGCCAGTCTGTCCAATGTACTCTCAATTCCAAATGACAGGCTCCAAGGAACTACAGAGCTCTTCCTAATCCTCTTTCTTAATTGACTTGTGGAAACCACTCTCCCTGGGAATTGATCTGTGTCTGTATTAACACCGGAGTTACATTCTTGTGCTCAATCCCAGTACTATAAAGCAGCCCCTGCCTCAGAGTACTAAAACGGTTCAAATAGCATAGATCTAAACTCAAGATCAACAGATTCCTTTGTCTGAATATATTCCCTTTTGTTTAGGCCCTTTGAGAGATATACAGCCTCTTATTCTGCCCCTATTCATTTACTGGGCCAAGATTTGTTTTTAAAAAAAATATCCAACTACAGCTTTTCTCTACAAAGGGGGAAATAATTTAGAATTTAACATTATAAACCAAACTGGCCAACAGGGGAAATTAATATGACCATTTGATGTTTTTTTCTATTCTCTGTCTCTGATGGTACTATAGCTAAGTCTGGGAACAATGACCACCTGTCCTTATTGGAACAACTGCCATCTTTTTTGTGGGCAAAATCCTCAACTGCTGTTGACAGAATCCACAGTGCACCTCCTGTCAAGTTTCAACCTTTCATCAAGATTCAAAGAGGGGCACCTGAGTAGCTTAGTCATAAATTATATCCCTTCAACTCAGTTCATGATCCTAGGGACTTGGGGTTGAGTCCCAGATGGGGCTCCCTGTTCAGTGGAGAATCTTCGTCGCCAGCTCCCTCTGCCTGCATCCACCCAACCCACTTATGATATCTCTCTCTCTCAAAGAAATAAATTAAGTCTTTTTTAAAAAGATTCATAGAGATCCCCTAAAACTTCTTTCCTTAAGTTCGATGCCCTATATGGGCATCAATCCCATAGTGGAAGATTCCAAATCTCAGGACCTCACTAGTACCTGTGAGACCCCTATTTTAACAGTGAGAAACCTCAATGGCTGCGGATAAAGATTTGTCCAGGACTTCCAATAAATAAATAACATAAATCACTCAGAACTGTATCATTCCTGATCCTCATAGACTGTTGACATTCATTCCCACGAAACAGAAATGTTTCACTGTAATTGATGTACAGAGTGTATTTTTTTTTTTTTTGTATTCCAATTGATAAAGATATCTGATATCTTTTTGCTTTCACTTGGGAAGAATGGCAATACACCTGGACACTCATGACCCAGGGTTTCACAGAGTTTGAACAGTTTTAATCAGGAACGGATGCTGTACTTTCTTAAATGCTTTTTCTCCATCTATCAGAGGACCATGTGGTTCTTCTCTCTTCTCTTATTGATTTGTTCTATCACATTGATTGGTGAATGTTGAACCACACTTGCATCCCAGGGATAAATCCCACTTGGTCATGATGAATAATCTTTTTAGTGTGCTGTTGGATCCTATTAGCTAGGATCTTGTTGAGAATCTTGGCATCCATACTCACCAGGGAAATTCGTCTGAAATTCTCCTTTTGGATGGGGTCTTTGCCTGGTTTGGGGATCAGGGTGATGCTGGTTTCATACAAAGAGTCTGGAAGGTTTTTTTCTGTTTCTATTTTTCGAAACAGTCTCAGGAGAATAGGCATTATTTCTTCCTTAAATGTTTGGTAGAATTCCCCAGGGAATCCGTCAGGTCCTGGACTCTTGTTTTTTGGGAGGTTTTTGATCACTGCTTCAATCTTGTTACTAGATATTGGTCTATTCAGGTTGTCAATTTCTTCCTGTTTCAGTCTTGGAAATTTATAGGTTTCCAGGAATGCATCCATTTCTTTTTGGTTGTTTAACTTATTGGCAGATAGCTGTTGATAATAATTTCTGATGATTGTTTCTATTTCCTTTGGATTCATGATGATCTCTCCCCTTTCATTCATTCATGTTAATTTGGGTCCTCTCTCTTTTCTTTTGGATTAGTTTGGCCAGTGGCTAATCGATCTTATTGATTCTTTTAAAAAAACCAACTTCAGGATTCATCAATGCGTTCTACAGTTTCTCTAGTTTCTAACTCGTTGATCTCTGCTCTAATCTTGATTATTTCACTTCTTTTGCATGGGGTTGGCTTAATTTGTTGTTGATTTTCCAGTTCTTTAAGGTGTAAAGAGAGCTGGTGTATTCGGGATTTTTCAGTTTTTTTGAGTGAGGCTTGGATGGCTATGTATTTCCCCCTTAGGACCACCTTTGCCGTGTCCCATAGGTTTTGGACCAATGTGTCTTCATTCTCATTGGTGTCCATGAATTGTTTAAGTTCTTCTTTGATTTCCTGGTTGATCCAAACATTCTTGAGCAGGTTGGTCTTTAGCCTCCAAGTGTTTGAATTCCTTCCAAACTTTTTCTTGTGGTTGAGTTCCAGTTTCAAAGCATTGATCTGTCTGTTACTGAGAGTGGCATGTTAAGATCTCCTACAATTAATGGATTCATATCAATATGACTCTTTATTTTGATTAACAGTTGGCTTATGTAGTTGGCTGCTCCTATATTGGGGGCATAAATGTTTACAATTGTTAGATCTTGGAGGATATACCCTTTAAGAATGGTAGTGTCGTTCTGTATCTATGACCATAGTCTTTAGCTTAAAGTTTAATTTATCTGATATAAGAATCCCTATCCCAGCTTTCTTTTGAGGCCTGTTGGCAGGAAAGATGGTTCTCCTTCCCTTCACTTTCAGTCTGGATGTATCTTTAGGTTCCAAATGTGTCTCTTGTAGACAGCATATGGACGGGTCCTGTCATTTTATCCAGTCTGAAATCCTGTGTCGTTTTATGGAAGCATTTAGGCCATTCACATTGAGAGTGATTATGGAAAGATAAGTTTTTATTGACATCGTGTTCCCTGTGAAGTCCTTGTTTCTATAGATTGTAAGTTCCTGTTCTATATCCCTCATGGGTTCTTTCTACTTTTATAGGACCCCCTTTAATATCTCTTGTAGTACCAGCTTGGTGGTCACATACTCTTTAATCCTTGCCAGTCTTGGAAGCTCTTTATCGCTCCGTTTTGAATGTCAGCCTTGCTGGATAAAGTATTCTTAGCTGCATGTTCTTCTCATTTAGTGCCCTGAATATGTCTTGCCAGCCCTTTCTGGCTTGCCAGGTTTCTGTGGACAGGTCTGATGTTATTCTGATTGGTCTTCCTCTGTATGTAAGGGATCTCTTCCCCCTAGCTGCCCTCAGGACCTCTTGTCTAAATTATAATTTGCAAATTTCACAATAATATATCTAGATGTTTTTCTAGACTCGTTGATCTTGGGGGGTGTCCTTTCTGCCTCTAGGACACACACACTTGTTCCATTCCCCAGATCAGGGGAATTTTCATCCAGAATTTGTTCAGCTATATCTTCTCTACCCCTTCAGGGATTCCAATAATTCTGACATTGGAACATTTCATGGCATCGTTTATTTCCCTAAGTCTGTTCTCATGGTTCCTAAGCAATATGTTCCAGCCCTCCTCCTGACCTTTCTTCTCAACCATCTTATCCTCTAAATCACTAATTCTATCCTCTGTCTCCATAACTCTAGCTTTTAGACTATTTAGATTAGATTGGATCTCATTGATAGCGTTTTTAACATCTGCCATACTGATTCTCAGTTCTGTCCTTAGAGATTCTATGTTGTGGTTAACGTTTTCCTCCATCCTAGCCATTGCCTGGATAATTGTTACCCTGAATTCCCTTTCTGACATACTGTTTCTGTCCATGTCCAATAGTTCTGAGGGAGAGGGCGCAGTCTCTGGGTTTTTCCTCTGTTGGGTGTTCCTCCTCCTAGTCATTTTGATGAGAAGTGGATGAGAGGATGTATAGCTGAATATATCACCCACGATCCAGGCACGGTGCACCCTGGAAGGTTCTGGAGCAATTGGAATTCACCACCACAAAGAAAGAATAAAAAGAGAGAGAGAAAGAGAAAAAAAGAAATCACAGCTAGAATAGGCCCCCAAAATAAGATTTATAATGTATATAAACAAACACTAACAAACATAAAGACTGACAAAAGTAAATGACAAGAAATAAAAGAAACTAGTCAGAATGAACCCCAAGAATAAGATTTATATAATACCAGAACAAAAGCAAATACACAGAAACACTGACAGACGGATAAGATGGGAGGGTGGTTATAACTCCTCGATGCAGGTGAGGAAGGTTATTTCAGGTCTTCCTGGGTTTATCATTGTATTAAGCCTCTAGCTGTAATGTTAAGTAGTTTTAAAAAAATTTTAAAAACCAAGAAACATGAGAATGAGTGAATAAGAAAAAAAAGAAAGAAAGAAAAAAACTTGCATGTATGAAATATACAGGTCTAAGGGTATTATCGGGAGCTTAATATATTGATTGGGCTCTGCGGAAACCGGTTTTTCAGTCTTTTGCTCTCTGGGGGTTTTTGTTCTTTTGCAGCTTTTTCCACCTTTTGGGAGATTCCAAGCAAGGAATCTGCCCGTACCCAGACCTCTGTGTCTCAGAGAAGCCTCAGTCTGCTCCCCTCTGGGTGGTCCAGAACACACAGACTCCCACTCTGCACACTCCGCTCACACCACAGCCTCCCACAGGCAGTGCACACTTCCAGCCACCATTCCAGTGGTCCCACGAGGCCCTCACTAACCTCTGCACCCTCGCGTGACCAAAGCCTCGAGGTCTAGGAAACTCGCTTCTGGTGACTGCCGTTGCCAGGACTGCTCTCCAAGTCCCGGCCGGAGCCAGGTGTGCTCAGATTCCCACTCAAAATTGGCCTCGTTCTCTCAGGCTCCAGCTGGGAGTGCCCAGACCCTGAGGCAGGTGGTGGACGCCCTCGGTCCTAGAGACCACCAGCTAGGGCTCCCACCCGGTCTCTTAAGGGCTTGCAGGAGTGCACCAGTCCATGTGGTGCTGGACACAGAGAGAAGGTTCAGGCTCATGAACCACGCCAGGCTCTCTAAGGCACTTGCAGGAGTGTGCCCCACCCTCTAAATGGTGCAAGGGGCAGAAAGCTGCAGGTTCATGAACCACGGACTGCAGGTTCATGAACCACAGACTGGACCCCTCTCCAGTCTGTCTTTGACTCAGTTGGTGCCCTTCCTGGGGACATGGGCTTAGGCCCGTGCCCATGATCACCCACTTCCCCTGGTTGCTCCTTAAGGTCTTTGCTCTTTTTAAGTGTTATTAACTGGACTCTAAGTTAATGCTGGTCCTCAATCACAGGGCACTTTCCTTTGGGGTATTACTGTCCTTGGATTGCTTCTGGTGGCTCCCTTCCCCTTCTGTTTATTCTCCGATATAGATCCGAGTGTTCCCACTCTGCTTTACCTCTCCACTGCTGCCTTCTGCTCCTATAGAGATCCAGAAGTGAAAAATCTTACTTCTCAGGCTGACCTCATGGGTGTTCCGCATGTTCTGGTAGATATCCAGCTCACTTTAGGGGACCGGTTGTCACAGGGTCTCCTACTTTTCCACCATCTTGCCCTTCTCCTCTCACTCTTGATTTTAACTCAAGTCATGATCTCAGAGTTGTGAAATCAAGCCCCACATGAGGCTTCACACTTAGCAGGAAATTGGCTTGAGATTCTCTTTCTCCCTCTCTCTCTTCCCTCTCTGCCCCCACTCACCTGCATGCATTCTCTCTTTCTCTAAAAGAAAAAAAAATCTTTGGTATGATATCAATCACCTTAAATTTGCTAATGCTTGTTCTGTAGCTTATCATATTATCTATCATAGAGATAATTCCATGCATATTTGAGAAGAATGTGTATTCTGCTGCAGTGTATAGTATGTTCTATATATGTCTGTTAGGTTATTTTATTTTAACTGTAGTTCAGGCCAACATTTCCTTTTAGCTTTCTGGATAATCTAGCAGTTACTGAAAGTGGGGTATTGAAGTTCTCTATTTTTGTTTTCTTGTGTATTTCACTCTTCAGATATTTCTTAATATATTTAATTATTCCTTTGTTATAATTAAATATATTAAGAAATAGAGACATTTATGATTACTGTAACTTTTCGATGAATTGAAACCTTTACCTTTATGTGGTTTCTATTTTTATCTCATTACTATTTTTGACTAATGTCCATTTTGTCTGATATAAATATAGCTACCTCTATTCCCTTTTGATTTCCATTTGCCTTGAATACCTTTTCTATCCTGCAGTTTCAGGCTAAGTGTGTTCTTAAAGATAAAGTGACTCTCTAGTACACAACATATAGTTGGGTTATTTTTTATTATTCAGCCAGCCACTCTATGCCTTTTGATTGGAAAATGTATCCGTTTACATTTTTAAAAATTTATATTTAAAGAACGTAAGGACTTAACATCTTATTTATTGTCTTACAACTGTTTTGTAGTCCCTGTGCCTTTCCTCCTTTCTTGCTGCCTTCCTTTGTGAATTGCTAATTTCCTATGTAAACTCGGTTTCTCTTTTATTTATCTTTTATGCATCTACTATAGGTTTTTATTTTGTGGCTACAGTTAGACTTACATAAAATGATATAGCTATAACAGTCCATTTAATGTTCATGACAACTTAACATCACTTATATATTAAAAGTCTACCCTTTTATAAAATTTCACAATTTACCTCTTTTTAACAGTGTGTATGTTAACAAATGTAGGAGCCATAGTTTTTTTTAATATTCTTATCCGTTAGCCTTTATACTTGAATTAAATATTGACACAGAACAATATTACAGTATTAGAGAGCTCTTATTTTGACTATATTTTTATCTTTACCAGTAAGCTGTATATTTTCTCGTTACTAATCAGTATCCTTCCATTTCAGCTTGAAGAATTTCTTTCAGCATTTCTTGTAAATCAGGTCTAGTTGTGGTAAATTACCCCAAAATTTGTTATCTGGGAAAATCTTCATTTTTCTTCATTTCTGAAAGATAACTTTACCAGATGGAGTATTTCTTCTTGGCTTCTTTCTTTCTTTCTTTCTTTCTTTCTTTCAGCCCTTAAATATATCAACCTGCTCTTTCCTGCCCTGTAAGATTTCTGTTAAAAAAAACCCACTGATAGTGTAATAGGAGCTATCATGGTAAGTTATAATTTCTTTTCTCTTGCTGCTTCTAAGATTATCTGTTTTTCTTTTTCTTTTCTTTTTTCTTTTATTTATTTTTATTTTTATTTATTTGAGAAAGAGCATGAGCGGGGGAAGAAGGGGCAGAGGGAGAGGGAGAAGCAGTCTTCTTGCTGAGCAGAGAGCCTGACATTGGGCTCAATCCTGAACTCCGGGATCATGACCTCAGGTGAAGGCAGATGCCCAACTGACTGAGCCACCCAGGTGTCCCAACTATAATTTCAAAGTTCCCATCATCTAATTCAGAGATTCTTACTTTTTCTATTTGGTTTATTCTGATGTTGATAGTCTCTACTGCATCTTTCCCACTTATTCATGTAATTATTCAATTCCAGAATTTCTATTTGGTATTTTTCTATTATTTCTATCTCTTTGTTTAACATCTCATTTTTTTTCTGCGTTCTTATCCTGATTTATTGAATTGTCTTTTTGTGGTTTCTTATAGCTTATTGAGTTTCCTTAAAACAGCCATTTTGAATTCTTTGTTGGGTAAATTGTAGATCTCCCTATCTTTCCATTCAGTTACTGGAAGATTTTTGTGACCCTTTTGTGGTATGATGTTTCCTAGATTTTTCATATTCCTTGGAGTTTTGCATTGCTGTCTTTGCATTTGAAGTAGTGATCACCTCCTCTAATTTTCACTAATTTTCTTCACAGGAGAAACACCTTCCATCAGTACTGCTAGAGAGTCTAAGGTTTCTCAAGTCTTATATTAGCACAACTGCCTTATTCTTCTTACTCCTTCTTGTGGCAGAATTCTTAAGCTAGTATATCTTCTCACAGTCACACAGTACACCAGGCCAGCTGCTGCTAGCCTTTTTTGTTCTCCCAAAGGTGTCCCTATAACTCAAGTTTGTGGTTTCTCCCTGGCCTGCAGGTCCTCAGCTGCTTTCTGTAAGTTAAAACACCTACCAAAGTTCATATAACCCATAAAACAAACACAAGGAGCTGGCTGCAAAGAAACAGTAGGTATGAGTGAGGGTGCTAGAAATGCCCAAGCGTGAGATTGGGGGATTCAGTGGTGAGGATTTCCCAGTGCCTTGTGGGCAGGCTTCCTGACAGAGTCTGCAGTGCAGTCAGCAAAAAACGTATCCTTTTAATACCCTCTCAGAATCTTAGCTGCTGTTCCTCATATTTGCTCCCTCATTACATTATGAACTTGGACATTTATCATTTATCATTTTTTTGACTCAGAGATGTTTCTAAAAGATTTTATTTATTTATTTGCCAGAGAGAGAGAGTGAGCAAGTGAGCATAAGCAGGGGGTGCAGCTGGCTAGGGAGCAGCAGACTCCCTGCTGAGGCAGGGAGCCCAATGAGGGACTCAATCCCAGGTCCCTGGATCATGACCTGCGCTAAAAGCAGACACTTAACTGAATGAGCATCCCTATATCAGAAATTTTCTTTTAGTATGGCCTTAATTGAGTACATGTCAAAGTTGAAAAGCTGTATATCTCTCTCTTTTTTAAAAGATTTATTTATTTATTTATTTATTTATTTATTTATTTATTTATTTGAGAGAAAGAGTATGCTGAATAGTGGCAGTGGGGCAGTAGGAGAGAGAGAAAGAATCTCAAGCAGGCTCCAAGCCTGCTTGATCTCATGACCCTAACATCATGATCAGAGCCAAAATTAAGAGCTAGATGCTCAAACCATTGAGCCACCCAAGCACCCCTATTCCAGGCCCATCTTAAAGTCCAGGTGCTTGTGGATGGCCGCTGGACACAAGAAGAGTTCTTAGTGTGCTCAATTTTATTTCATAAAGCTATCTAGGATTGCTAATGGGAGCAAAGATGAAACCACATTAAAGTGTTAATGTTTGGTCGTTTTTGACATAAAGTGGAAAATGTATGATTCAAATTACCACAAGTACAATGGGAAGCTATTTGGCTCTATTTATTAAAGATGAACATACACATACTCAGAAAATTCAAGAATTGGCCTTATGCCTAATCAAAACAATAATATAGGTCCCTGAAAAGACATGGACAGTAAGTTGATTCATAGAAGTTCCAATCTGCAAATGATTAAGATGTCTATCAATAGTAATTAGTTACATATCTCTGGTATATTTATATAATGCTATAAAGTTCTAATTCAGGAAAAAGTAATCTATGTTCATGGAAGTCAGAATATTTGCCGTCTCAGGGAGTTCAGGTGAACAATGACTGGAAAGGTTTGTTTTTGAGGCACTGGTGGTTTTGGGGGAAGGGAGAGACAGTCCTCCATCGAACTCTCATTCCTCATTTGCTTTCCTGGGTATGCCAACAATCCAATGCCTTCATCTACAACATTTGCCTTTCTCTTTTTCCTAAGTCATTTCTTAGTAACCCTGAAAGACAAAGCAATATCCCTTGCCATCCCCAACACACAAAGAACAAATTTGCTTATGAAAGTATAAAAGGGAATTCCCAAGTTCTGCGATGCTCAGTTGTGATGCAAATACTGCTGCATATGTGACATCCATAAATACCCTTTCACATCACTTCCGTGGATTTTAGGAAGCAGAGAGCCCCTGCAAACATGATGCTAACCCTCTTGCTCCACAGAGTTAGCCAAAGTTATTCAAATTTGAGCAACAGCTCAAACAGGAAGTTTAGAATATGATCTCTGAAATGGGGTGGAAATAGGGGCAGGAGAAATCTGTATCAAGAAATTCTGGGGGCGCCTGGCTGGCTCAGTGGGTTAAAGCCTCTGCCTTCAGCTCAGGCCATCAGGGTCCTGGGATCGAGCCTCGCATCGGGCTCTCTGCTCAGTGGAGAGCCTACTTCCCCTTCTCTCTCTGCCTGCCTCTCTGCCTACTTGTGATTTCTCTCTCTGTCAAATAAATAAGTAAAATCTTTAAACAAAAAAATTCTGAAAAAAAAGAAATTATTAAGTGTCAGGAGTTTCATCCACACTACTTCACTAGAAGAAAATTTACAATCTTTTTCAATTACTGATTGAAATTGAGTAGTAATAAAGTACTTGGTGTTTTTTCCTACAACTTGTATCTTCCGTCAGGCTCCATTAAATAGTAACCTACTAATGTACTAGGTTTTAAGTAAGGGAAAGTCAAATCTTTAGTGGTTACATACACATGTTTCCTTGAGCTGTGAACTTCACAGGATGTATGTATATTTCAGGAAAAAAATATTTACCAAAAAAAAGGGGGGGCTTATGTCTAAATATCACCTATCAAGAGGAAGGCAACAAGCAGGAGGCAAAAATAAGGCCCTGATAATGTTTTCCTTACAATTATTACATGCAGGGCAGGTTTGGAACACAAATTACAGTTTGCTAGGGACTAGACTTCCATTTTTCAATTTCTATTTGATGATCTTGGGCAAGTAACATACTCTGGAAATATTTTCTTTGCAAAAAATCATTTGGAGATGTGTTCTTAAGGCTTGATCAGGGTAATAACTATTAATGACCTCTCCATCAGTAGCGAATCTGCAATCTTTCATGGATAGATGCCGGTAGTGCCCGTAATAGAGGAACAAATAATACAAAGTGAATTCAGGATATATGTATATCCTGAATTAAGGTATATATAGAGATAGATATAGCTATATCAGCTAACGAAATACTACAAAATTCAAATGGTTGGTTCAATCCCGCATAAGATAACCAATGGCCTTTCCTCCTATTCACCTGGACAGGTATCCCTGTCCACTGGATTCTGTACAATAGCTATTTCCTAGCTCTCTGCCTTTAGGCAAGAGCATTAGAACAGGATTGGCTGTCCCTCAAGGAATGGTGGTGGGAAGAGGTAGGACGCAAAGTTGTGCCTTGATCCATCTGGTACAGCAGATCTGTCAGTGCGCAGTTTCAGCACCTCTTTATTCAGGTCTCCTTCTCTGCTGTCCATTGTGTAAAACCTGAGGTCGTGACGTTTTCATCCGGGTTCCTTGGTTGGCCAGATTCATAATGCAACCAAACCCAGCGATGACAGTGAAATGTCAAAGTGACGTTCCTGCGTCACTTAATCCTTTTCTTCATATACGTAGTTACCCTTCTGGCGTTACTGCCTTACCTGTTCAGGTCGCTCATTGTGCCAGCAGATCCCCAGTCTTACTATCTCCTTTTTCTTTATTCTCGTTTGTGTTCGAGCCAGTTCTTTCCCTAGGACTCAGTAGAACCAAAGAGGGTCAGAGACGGGTCCCGTTGCAGCCCTTAGTAAAGGTGGTGTGACAGCCAAGGTTTCGACCGTTGCCTTTACTATGGGGTCTTTCCCGCCCGTATCCCAGTGTTTTGGGATTTAGACTTCTCAAACTGGAATCATTTCCGCATTTGCGTAAGGATTCCTTCCCACTTCCGGTGGAGCGAGGAAAAAACGATGGGAGGAAGAGTGGGAAACTGAACAGCTGAGGAACGCAAGGCGGGGCCGCAGTAGGGGGAGGATCGAAGGGCGGGACTTGGAAAGGGGCGGGAGTAATCAAGACTCGGTGGCGCTGGGGTTGGTGGGAGTTTGCGCCTGTGCAGTTGCCCAGGCCGGCGGTTTTTTTTTTTTTTTTGGTTCGGTGGATCCGCCATATTGAAGAGGACCGGCCTGGGCGACTGTTGGAGCCCCAAGCTCCCCGCTCCCCGCCCTTTAGGGGCTCTATTGAGCCCTGCCCCTTTCAGCCTCAAACAGCTACTAGGTTTTTCCCGAGCTTGTCCCGGCCGCCGCCTCTCCCACACGGGAGGCGGCAGCCTCAGCGCCTGCTGTTGGTGTTGGCGTCGACAGCTACGTGTGAAGAGTCGCAGTGAACACACCAGGCCGAGAACGCCAATAAAGGCAAGGTGAAGCTACCGCTGCGGGAGGAGTAAAAACAGGTGACTCAGGGGAATCGTACTACGTAAACCCTAGCTCAGCGAGAGAGCCTGCCCGAGGAAAAAAAAAGAGGTGAGAGGACCATCGCGTGCGGAGGAGGGCGGACTTGGTGCAGTGCCTGTTTTTCTCGGGGCCGACGTCCCAATCCTGGCAGTCGCAGGTTTTTTTTTTTCTTTCTTTTTTACCGTTTGGGTTTGTTTTGTTTCGGGGGGAAGGGGGACTTGGGGTTTTGTGTGTTTTTTTTGTTTGCCAGACTTAGCACTGACTATTGCCACTGCCTCCCGCCTTCGCATACCGGGATTTTGGGCTAAAACGCACCGGTGTCTAGCAGTGAGTAGGGGCTCGTTTCTTCCTGAACCCACAACAGAATCTGGGAGAGGGCAGGAAGACTAGGGGTTTCTCAGTATATCTTCCTTTTTCTACGCAGATAAGAGGTTCACTAGCTCCTCCATTCTTCGCACCAGGGTAGGCTAGGCAGTTGCGCAAAGCGGTAATGGGTGCGGAGCCGGCGCTCTAGGAACGTGTCCGTATTTTGAACTGTAAGGGAAAATGGCTGACGGCTGTCCCTCCCCTCTCGGTTAGATTCTTACTTGTACTCAGGGTCTAAGGCCTCCAGATTACTGCACTTGCAGTACAGCGGTCGGAGGATCCTAGGCGGGTCTCATGGTCCACTTGACACCAAACGCTGTCACTGAGGTTGGAGTGATTTGAGTATGGCCAGGGCTTGAGGTGATTTGACTATGGCCCGGGTCTTGGCTATCAGGGCTACTTGGGTCCACTTACCGAAGTAAACAGAGTATGTGGAACAGTTTTTCGCCTTTTACTGCTCCAAGGTGCCAATAGCTAAGGGACACTGAAAGATGTTTTAATAAAGAAATCGATTCCACATTAGCTTTTACAAAACTGTTTTTCATTATTCTATAGAAACACTGTTTTTTACTTTGTTAATAGTAAAATTTCATTGTAATGTGAAGCATTAGATTTCACATGTCCTTTTTCATTAATTTGTGATTATGGATCACGTAGGAATTGTGTGGAACCACAGGTTAGGAGTTTTAAAATAAGGCCATTTATGTTATTTTGTGAATTTCGTTTATTACAGTACTGCAGTTTTCCATTGTGCACTTTCTCCCACTGATGTTTACAGGTGAATAATTTCTTAAGATAGTTCCTAAACTTAAGTTACTAGGTTGTAGATGAGGTTTAAATATTCATGTTGTATTTTTTAAGGGCGATACTTTGTAGTATTTTCTTACCAGGAAACACTACCTTTTAAATCCACGTAATATTTATATACTTATGCTTTTAAAAAAGAATTGAAGTGCTTTGATTAGGAAACATTCAATAGAGATTTTCTTGGAACTTACCAGTTCAAATCATGAATAAGAAAAAACCTACATCATGAATAATAAAAAACTACTTAATTATAGGAAATGAGGGGGAATCTTAAACCGTATTTTTGGACTGAGTTAAAACAGATGTTAAACTCTTGTATTTTCCTTGCTCTGCTAATTTAACCAACTGTCACTTTTGTCTACACAAAACTATAAAGATTAAAGACATCTTATAGAGGGATCAGTATTAGTTTTCTCAATTTGAAAACTCAAGCATGTGGTTTTAAGTTTAACCTTGAACGTTTTATTGCTGTCTGGGAAGAAGGAAAGCCTAAAGAGTACTTGAAATTAGTGTTTCAAGAGTCACTTAAAAATGTCTTATTTCACTGATTTAAAGATAATATTTTTAGATTTTAACTATTTTTCAAACATTTTCCTATACAATTTTTAACATTTTATTTTAATGTTTATTTTCTTTTATTCGTTTGCTCTCATAATACCTGATCTTCTAACTTAGAGGTAATTTTTGTGGCCATTTAACAGCAAAACATTACCTTTGATAATTCTAAACAAGTAACTATTTACCTTAAACCATATTAACTGAATAGAGATAGTCAAGTAGTATTTACTGTGGGTCTTTTTTTCCTGGGATTTTGAAATGCATTTTAGGTTTATACACAAATATTTTGTGGCTATTTCCAGATTTTTTTTCTTTGATGAGGTATTTCTAGTGAAGTTTATGGTCATTGAAGAAATTTAACTATTTGGTTGTTACTTACCTGGACAAATGTTTATTTTCTTAGTTTTCTAATATTTTTGCATTTCTTTCAGCATTTTAATATGGAAATTGTCCTTTGTTTAAGCTGGATTAAAGACACTTATTTCATTAAGGAGCTTTTCTTGTTTTGATATGTGTCCATTCAGGGATATGTACTTAAAAAGTGGAAAGACAAGCTTATCTTTTGATTATCAGGTGTTGGTTTTTTTTTTTTACGGCTTTTTGGGGGTACAATTTTTATATATCATAAAACTTACTCCTGTTTATATGTACAATTAACACTTTTATTCAATTTAGAATTTTGAAAACAGTATCCAATTCATTTTTTAAAAATATTTCCATCCATCATTTCAGTTCCTCCTGATGATTTGCAGTCATTTTACTCCCTTCCAGTCTAGACGCCTGCAATTTCTAATCCTTCTATAGCTATAGATTGGCCTATCTTGGCTATTCAGGTAAATGAGACCATACATTATGTAGTCTTTGTATCTGACTTCTTTTCACCTAGGTAATGTTTTTGAGATTCATTTATACTGTATTGTGGATCTATTTAATATGGATTTAAAGCTGCTAGGAACATTAATTTGTAAATGTTGGTGTGTGAACAGTATGCTTTTGTGTTAGGTAGATGCCTATGAGCAAAATTGTTTGATCGTATTGTAAATTTATGTTCAGCTTAAGAAACTGCCAAATCATTTCCCAAGTGGTATTACAATTTTACATTCCTACCAGCAGTTTATGAGTTTACTACTTCTGTGCATTCTAACTTTTGGTTATACCCACTCTAGTGAGTGTGCAGTGAGTGGTACCTTATTGTAGTTTTAATTTGCATTTGCCTTGTGACTAGGCTTTTGGTGATTTGGATTTCTTTGGAGAAATGTCTCTTTATACTGCCCATTTTTTAAATTAATGTTTAATTGTTTCCCTGTTAAGATTATATTTTTTATCTGACATTTGTAATATTTTCTCCTAGTCTGTTACTTCTTCACTTTCTTAATGGCATCTTTGAATAACCTTAGGTCACAAAAGATTCATTTATATTTTTCTCTAAGCATTTTATATTTAAAGTACTTATATTTTGGTGTGCAGTTCATTTGGGGTTAACTTTATGTATTGTGAGAATTAGAGACCTAAATTCATCTTTTGCAGGTGGATATCCAACTGTGTCAGTATAGTTTGTTGAAGACTTTTTTCCCAGTGAAAAGTCCTGGTTCCCTTGTTAATAAACATTTGATGTATTTAAAAGGGCATATATAGGGGTGCCTGGGTGGCTCAGTCGTTAAGCGTCTGCCTTCTGCTCAGATCATGATCTCAGGGTCCTGGGATCAAGCCCTGCATCAGGCTCCTTGCTCATAGAGGATTCTGCTTTCCCTATCCCTCTGCTGCTCCCTGTTTGTCCTCTCTCTGTGTCTGTCTCTCTGTGTGTCAAATAAATAAATAAAATCTTTTAAGCAAATAAAAAGGCTTATAATTAAGGGTTCATTTCTGGGCTATCAGTTCTGTACTGTTGAGTTATGTTTATGCTTGTGTTAGCAAAAAGTTCATTTATATTCAAAGGACAGTAACCCTTGAATTTTTTAAGTTGTAAAATGCACATAAAATTAACCATCTTAACTTTTTTTAAGTATATAGTTCAGCATTCTTAAGTATAATGACATTTTTGTGCAACCATCGTATTAACACTTTCATATTAAGCTTCATGCATTTTTACTTTTAACTTATTTTTCTTTATTACAATCCTTAAGAAATGGATTTTTGTGTTTTTCTTCAATGCTTGAGAAATAGGTTTTTAGCTTTCATTTTTGTCTCTTAAGAGTTCTGACCTCATTTTTATTATTTGGACAGAGCCTGACATTAATACTTGGGAAACGGTTAATGCAGAGATTTTTTTCTCAACCCTGATAGCACATTATAGGCACTTGGGGAGCTTTTGGATTAATACTGGTACTTAAGGTTCCTTGTGCTCTCACTCCATCCATCTATTTAATTTGTCTAGTACAAAACTTAGATAAGTGATCTTTAAAATATTCGAGGATAAAAATAACTTAATATTTCTAAGCATGTTGGGTATAAATCTTTCAGATAAATATGAACATGACTTTTTTTTTTTTTTTTTAAGATTTTAAGTAGTGTCTGCTCTCAACATAAGGCTCAAACTTAAAACCCTGAGATCAAGAGTCCCATGTTCTCTAAGCTGAGCCAGCTTTTTGATGGTTTTATTAATGCCAGAGTTGTCTTTTGAGTTTTAATTATTTGCATTGTGTTAGCATTCTGTGTGTATCATTTATGTAGATACTCTTATTTCTACAGATGTGAAAATTGAGATCTAAGAGTCACAATTAGTAGTACAGCTACTTTGACAGTATGGTACAATAAATCACTTATTTGCTTTCATATTTTTAAACATTGAAATTTGACTAGCTTTACACATTAGAATAGGCCTAGGTTTGATTAAAATTTTTGGCTTGTAATTTTGTTTTAAAGATTACTTAAATATTCTTCTATATGAGAAATGATTAGCCACAAATGTTAAGCTGCACTGAATAAGTTCTCCTTTCATTTGCCCCCCAACATATGCTGGGCATTTTTTTTTTCTTTTGGTGGGTTTGTCCTTTAAAAATATTTGAATAACAGAGTATTACTGGAAAATGCAGAACTGAGGTATTTATCTTACGACTATTTACTTAAATTATCCAGAAAACACTGTTAGGCTTGATGTGAAATTATATTATCTCAGCTTAAGAGTTTGGAGTTTTCCTTCAGTGTTTACAATAGGTTTTCCACAAAAGCTTTTTTTTCTTTTATTTTTTTAAGATTTATTTATTTGATAGAGAGTGCTTGAGAGAGCACAGATAGGGGGAGGAGTAGAGGCAGAAGCAGACTCCTCTCGGAACAGACTCCTCTGATGTGGAGCTTGATCCCAGGACCCTGAGATCCTGACCTGATCATAAGGAAGCAGATTACCTGACTGAGCCACCCAGGTCCCCTTCCGTAAAAGCTTTCAAAATTAAGTTACCATTTGTGGATTTGTGTGTGAGAGAGAGGTAGTTTATGGAATTTATAGATTTATAGTTTATAGAATAGTTTATAGAATTACTGAAAGAGAAATAATAGACACTGGCTTGTTGTTTCTAACTTTTTTTCCTCAGTTCAATATGGTAAATTAAGTTCTCTTCACAAAGAGGAAAAGTCTGCTAATACAGAATCTGTCAAGGGTTCTTTTTTTTTTTTTTTTTTTTGAAGCAGACTCCCCTCTGAGCAGGGAGCCCAATGTGGGACCCGATTCTGTTACCCCAGGATCATGACCTGAGCTGAAGGCAGTCGCTAAACCAGCTGAGCCATCCAGGCGCCCCTGTTGAGGGTTCTTAATGCGGAGAACACTGTTCCTTGATCTTCCATAAATAATATGGAAAATAGAACTATTGTAATAAACCTTAATAGTGAAAGTGAAGAAAAGACTCCATGAAACTTACAGTTCTTGCTGTGTTTTAGGGCTTTGAATTGGTCATATTACGGACTTCCTATTTTTATTTTCCTTTTGAAATAAAGTGATCATTATAAAATACTTTCAATGAGCAAGATGTGAAAAGTAGTTTGATGGAAAATCTTACACAGATACTTCTAAATATGTGTGTGCTAGTCCTCTACTTTATTAAACATAACATGCAATAAATATCTACATTCATAGATATTTATTTGGTAGCAAACCCTTATTTTTATTCTGCCCTCAACATCATTGTTTAATTGTAGTTTCCTTCTCAGAATTACCTATGGAGTTTACTGAAAAATAATTAGCTAGGTCTCACTTTAGTGGATATTCTGGAAGATTTTAATTGTTTCTTGGGAGATATCTGGAAAATAAAGAAAAAAAATTCTCAGGGATCCTGATGTGTAGTTATATTATTAGTATAGTTTAGGAATAGGGGAGACCTGAGACCATTCAGGAATTTAGTTACTTTGCAGTTAGTCAGCAGTTATCTTCTTTTGGGTGTTTAGTGTTGGTAGTGGGGTGAAAATCTCACACCCAAAGTCACAGATACATAGTGAATAGGATTTTAATGCAGTAGTGGAGGAACTGGTATTATATTTATAAGCTTGATTTGATTATATTTGTTTTTATCATTTAAAGTTTCTGTTCTAATTATCCTTTCTACTCTTGTGGCATGTTTCTTTTTCTCTTGGACAAATATTTGTTGGGCATTTGCCATATATCAGTTAGTATCCTAAGTGCTTATCCTATATTAATGTCCAAAATAAAAAATACCATTTTTTTCCAGAACCCTATTTTTTACTAACCCTAATTTTCCTAGCTTTGATCTTCTGTCATTCTTTTATCCTGCCTCAGTAAAGGTGCTATGATTGAAGTTATATGTTATTGTATTAAATTAGTGGAACTTGCCCAGTCTTTTCAGTTTAAAATAGGTTTTTAAAAAAGATTCATTCTGGGACGCCTGGGTGGCTCAGTGGGTTAGAGCCTCTGCCTTCGGCTCAGGTCATGATCTCAGGGTCCTGGGATCGAGCCCCGCATCAGGCTCTCTGCTTGGCGGGGAGCCTGCTTCCCCTTCTCCCTCTGCCTGCCTCTCTGCCTACTTGTGACCTCTCTCTCTGTGTCAAATAAATAAATAAAAAGTCTTTAAGAAAAAAAGATTCATTCTCGGGTGCCTTGGTGGCTCAGTTGGTTAAGCTACTGCCTTTACCCTGGATCACGTAGGATTCCCTGCTCAGCAGGGAGTCTGCCTCTCCCTCTCACTCCCCTCCCCTTCTTGCACTCTCTGTCTCTCATTCTCTCTCTCTCAAATGAATAAAATCTTAAAAAAAAAAAATATTCGTTCTGAACATTAGTATTCCCCTGTGCAATATAGGTTCAAAGTACAAAAGAACAGGGTTCTTTTTATCTGTTGGCTTTAGGAATAATTTAGGAATTTAATAAAGCATTGAAGTTTGTAGTTAGGAGACATATTCTGGCACAGTTCCTCTTCCCCTATCTTTCTGTGTCTGTCTGTTCTTAATCAGTTACCTTCATGGATATGTGTGTTCTGATTTCGTTTTAATTTGTTTTGTTCTGGTACTTTTTGTTTAATGTCTTCCTTCAGATTCTTTTAGGTTAGTAGCATCCATGTGGACAGAATTAAGATTCTAAGTCACTGGTAGTCCTAGCACTGGAAAGTATCTGGCATTCACGTAATAATTATTTGTTGAATATCATTATTTCATCATTTACTACATGATTTCCCCTTTCTATTTTTACAGTTTTACAGTCTTCATTTCCTGGAGTAGTTTAACTTCACCGTTAATCATTTTAAGATGAAAAAGTGATCTCAGAGAGATGAAGGTCAATCAGAGCAGTACAGTCATGAATTATCTTTTTCGTGAAATTGCTGTCATACTGTCATATCTAACAAGTTAACTTTTCTGAATTCTGTTGCTTTTTATTACTCTTAAAAACTTCTCTGTTGAGGAGCGCCTGGGTGGCTCAGTTGTTGGGCGTCTGCCTTCGGCCTAGGTTGTGATCCCAGGGTCCTAGGATCAAGCCCCATATTGGGCTCCCTGCTCAGTGGGAAATCTGCTTCTCCCTTATCCACTCCCGTTGCTTGTGTTCCCTCTCTCACTCTATCTCTCTCTGTCAAATAAATAAATAAGATCTTTAATTTAAAAAAAAAAAAACTTCTCTGTGAGTTATTTCAGATTTATTAATTCTCCCCCTGCTAAACTTGGCAAAGTCAGAGACAGAGAGAGGTACTGTATGATATTTTACTTAATTTCCAAAATCTAGAACTGCTTGGTGGGATCTACAACTGCTTGTGCATTACTTAATGGTACTTCAGTTTATCCTTTTTAAACATACTGGAAACCCAAGTTTAAAGAAATCATTTTACTTTGGATGATTTTGAGCTGGTAATTTTAGGATTGGGTTTCATTTTCTATCAGCATGTAAAGGAATGAGAAGATAATTTAAAAAGAAAAAGGAACGGGGCATATCTGTGTTTTCCATATCATATCCCCATTTTGTTTCCGCTGATTTATTTCTTTTAACATCGTTTCTGCTGATATTGTTTCTGCTGCTGGTCACTAAGCTGGTGACATTATTGACCACCTTCCTCTTTTTCTGGTCATTTTCCTTAGGTAGCTATTTCTGTGAACTTCTAAGTTGTCTATTTTTTATTTGACCATCAGAATTTACTGTATAATATTAGAGCCATGTTCTACTTACGCAGAGTTTTGTCTTTCAGATATTTGAGTTATTTTATTTTATTAAAGATTTTATTTATTCGAGAGAGTGAGAGAGAGCTTGAGTGGGGAAAAAGGGAAAGGGAAAGGGAGAAGCAGGGAGCCTACTTGGGGCTCGATCCCAGGACCCTGGGATCATGACCTGAGCTGAAGGCAGTCACTTAACCACCTGAGCCATTCAGGCGCCCCATTGAGTTTTTAAGTAGTGCTTTAAGAACCTAGACAAGTGATACTTAAATTTTGAACCTGGAAAGCTAGTTAAAAACATTGATTGTTGGTCTCTTCAGACTATAAATGATTTAAACCTGGAAGGGACCCAGAGAATCTGTGTGTCAGGTCTTCAGAGAGACTTGGAAAACCATTGGCCTATACTATTTCCAGTGCATCCCACATTTCTTTCAGATTAAATACTGAATTTCTCTAATTTATTCTTAAACTTGTGTTTATTTGTACTGTCACATATGCTAGGTACTGTAGCAGGCAGTGGGCAACAATATGAGTAAAAAGAATTGCATGAGTCCCTTGATTTACAGGTTCACAGATTACCTCCCAAAAACTTTTCAAAGCTCAGAGTCTATGAGATACTTTGCACCGTTTTCAAAGCAGGACATCGTGAGATGTGGAACATTCATGTTCAAGGGAGACAAAAATAAAAAGGGGCATAGTCAAACTAAATAATAATAATTACTTTGGTGTCAAGGGACAATTGGACATTAAGTTTATCATTTGATGAAGAACTTTTCATGTTAGATACCTTTCTTTAAGTATAGGTGTGTTTGTGTGAGCACTTGTGCTCATGTATACATTTGTGTGAATGGATATGTAGTTTTTTATGTGACACTTCTGCATGTTTATGTGGGGCCGAAAAGTTTGGAGACCATAGAGAAAGCAGAACACTTGTACAGACATTTTATCTCCCATGAAAACCACCGTGTGGAAGCAATCATATGAAGGGTTTTTTCCCGACTTTTTTGGTTCATTAATTAAAATAAGGTGTAATTTCAGACTTTCATCCTATGTATTGTAATTTAGTTAATCTTTCCCTTGTTGCCCTTTGTAGATTGTCAACAATTTTTGTTATTAACATTCTGTGATGAACATTTTGAGCTGATAAGTATTTGAATATTTTATTGAATCAAAGTTTTCATTGGTTTCAGTACATTTCAGTTTAATAAAGGCTTTCTAATGTTTGTCTTTACTTACTGTTCTGCTAGAACTCACCTATGTGCCATTTCTTCATTCTACTTGGGAGATACTGTTTTCATGGTCCTTATTCTATGTCAGATACTTTTTACCTCCCCAATATGGCTCAAAACTGGCATCATTAACTTAATTTTCATTTAACTTACTAACATTACTTCGTGCCTTAAAAATCACACATACAAAAAAAAAAAAAAAAAATCACACATGCAACTAGAAATACCCCTCATACCCTCCATTTATTTTAACTTTCTGGATACCAGGCTTACAGCTTTGCAATTTTAGTTTCTTTGGGGGATATTTTCGTTTTCTTTTTTGATGTCAGTTACTTACAGGATGGTTTACATATAACTGTCAGCTGGCCTCAGGCTCTTTTAAGTAAGTCTTTTTATTTTATCTTATTTCTTTAAAGATTTATTTTATTTAGAGAAGGCGAGAGCAGGGGGAGGGGCAGAGAGAGAGAAGAGAGAGTCCTCAAGCACACTCCCTGCTGAGCATGGAGCCTGTCTCAGGGCTCAGATCTCAGGAACGGGAGATGATGACCTGAGCCAAAATCAAGAGTCAGATGCTTAACTGACTGAGCCACTCAGGTGCCCTAAGTAAGTCTTTTAAAAAGCTGTCTTCCTCCTGACTTTTCTAAGGAGGCAGTTCTTACTTGCAGATTAGGTATTTTTTTAATCTGCCATTTACAGAGAGATGAGATGTATTGTATTTATTATATTATTATATTATTATATTGTTATATTATTATATTTATTCTGTTTATGTAAACTAGTTAAGCAGAGTAATAAGCAATACATGATGACTTGAAAATTTCATGTAATTCAGTATCAAGAGTTTATATTACTAGTTCTCAGTTTTGGGTGATTTTGCTCTCTTATGAGACATTCAGCAATGTCATAGACATCTGGTAGTTAGTGAAAAGAGATAACTTGGTCTGCAGTTTTCATATGACCATACTTCTCTATTATTAGACTTGTGCCCCATAGCTTGTGTACTGGTAAATTAGAGGGAGAAAGACTGAGTTTTAGAGGAGAAGCCTAAAGTATTAGTGTCCACAGATTTATTCTTTGCTTGATATGAGAAAGGTATTATCTGAACCACATAAAAATCAGCTGTCTGAAAGTGAATTGCTGTTACTGGAAGATTATTTTAGTCATACTCAGTAAAGCCTGAGTGGGAGAATTCGTTGTAAAAAGAATCATGGGAGACTTCTTGGGCTTCCTTTCAGCTATATAGGGCTATAATATACGTATTCCTCATTTGTATCTCCTTTTCTCTTCCTACTCTTCCCAAGTACATTTAAAATTCTTAGCATTCTAATTTCACTAGAAGGAAGTTATCTTCACATAGCTTCCAGGCTTCCCATGATTCTTTAGCATTCTCCCCTCCCCCTCTTTTTTAAAAATAGGCTCCATGCTGGGACTGAAACTCACAACCCTGAAATCAAGGGTGAGACACCCAACCAGCTAAGCCACCCAAGCGCCTCTGGTATTCTCCCATTTAATTGAACTGTCCAGTGTTCATGTAAATGCTTTGATGTTTCCTGTTACTCTCTTTGGACTCTGTTTTCTCTTTACTTGGAGTGTCTTCCCTGATGTGTGATGTACAATCCTGAGTTCCTACGTTATTTTCAGTTATGTCTAATTGCCAATGATTTCCACTTTCTTTGAACTCCCATAGCACTTTATCATGAACTTAATATTTGCTGTTTCTTTTTTATATCTTTTGTATTTTTGTGTTCTGTTAAGTACATTTCTTTTTTTTTTTTTTTTAAGATTTTATTTATTTATTTGACAGAGAGAAAGAGATCCCAAGTAGGCAGAGAGGCAGGCAGAGAGAGGGGGAAGCAGGCTCCCTGCTGAGCAGAGAGCCCGATGCGGGGCTCGATCCCAGGACCCTGAGATCATGACCTGAGCCGAAGACAGAGGCTTTAACCCACTGAGCCACCCAGGCGCTCCTGTTAAGTACATTTCTACTTGCATGGTCTTTTGCTTAGTAGATACTTTTCAATAATTTTGCTTTGTTTGCTTTTTTTAAAAGATTTTATTTATTTATTTGATAGAGATCACAAGTAGGCAGAGAGGCAGGCAGAGAGAGAGGGGGAGGCAGGCTCCCTGCTGAGCAGAGAGCCCGATGCGGGGCTCGATCCCAGGACCCTGAGATCATGACCTGAGCCGAAGGCAGAGGCTTTAACCCACTGAGCCACCCAGGTGCCCCACCGTTTTGTTTACTTATCAACACTTGGGCAATGAGTACATAAATTCTAAAGAATTACTATAGAATCTGAATTATTTTATCACATTAATATTAGTTGATGTTAACTGATTTATTATTACACAGTCTGAGACAGTACCATTATGCTTGTTATTCATATTATGCTTGTTATTCATGTTATTCTGGGATGTCTCTTGAGTGAAGTTGGTTTCCTAGGCGAAGCTTCTTTTTGAATGATCTTATGGGACTGGTTAAGAGAGTATGGTGCCTAGTGAAGTGTTATGATAGCACTTTTAGGATTACAAGATTGGATTATAGTTCTTACTCTTCAGCCAGCTACTGAGCAAGTTATTTAGCCTCATTGAATTGTCTTCATTCATTTAATACCTTGCTAGTCACAGGGAGATGTATGACTCATATCCACTTTAAGACTGTACATCTAATGGGCCAGACAGTAAATGCTGTATTAAAATAGAGGTGTAAAAAGTAAAATAGTAGAAGATATGAAAGAAATAATTTCAGTTTGAGGTTGTATACTGTTTGGTGGTCTTTAAAGCTGTAGGGTTTTGGTAACTATACAAATTTAGGTCAAGGATTTCCAGGAATAGTTAACACTTGATTGAGGAATGAAGGTGTGTGCTATATTTAGAGAAAGACTAGAAGTATGATATAGAAGGAACACTGAATATTTAGGAGTAGGGAATTACAGAATGAGACAAGAAAGCTAATTGGAATGAGATTAGATTATAAGGGACTTCAAGTGTCATGTTAAGGTGCTCTCTTCCCCCCCCTCCCCCAGACTTTTTATTTATTTGAGAGAGAGAGAGATGTCAAGAGAGTGAACACAAGCAGGGGAAATGGGAGAGGGAGAAGAACACGCACCGCTGAGCAGAGAGCCCAATATAGGGTTTAATTCCAGGACCCTGGGATCATGACCTGAGCTAAGGGCAGACACTTAACAACTCAGCCACCCAGGTGCCCATATTTTATTTTTAAACAATAAAGTGGGCCCTTTTCCTTTTAGGAAAAGGAGGCATGATGA
Organism: Potos flavus; assembly: GCA_028534135.1. Classification (NCBI taxonomy): domain Eukaryota; kingdom Metazoa; phylum Chordata; class Mammalia; order Carnivora; family Procyonidae; genus Potos; species Potos flavus. Next base: position 287,152 of record JAPYYM010000020.1, read on the forward strand.
AAGCTGTAATTTGTAGAAAGATTGGGAGACAATTCTGGTGACTGTAAGAAGGCTAACTTGCAGGTGAATCTGGTAGCTGAAGAACTGAAATGTTATTTTTAGTAGTTTGGGTGAAAGATGTTTAGAGATATGTTTTCTGTTTTTTTGTTTTTTTTAAATTTTATTTATTTATTTGACAGAGAGAGAGAGATCACAAGTAGGCAGAGAGGCAGGCAGAGAGAGAGAGGGGGAAGCAGGCTCCCTGCTGAGCAGAGAGCCCAATGCGGGGCTCGATCGCAGGACCCTGAGATCATGACCTGAGCCGGAGGCAGAGATTTTAATCCACTGAGCCACCCAGGCGCCTCGAGATATGTTTTGAGGAATGAAATTAAGCATTAAGATTCATAGGGCAGGGAGTGCCTTTGTGGCTCAGTCAGTTAAGTGTCTGCTTTCAGCTCAGGTCATGATCTCAGGGTCCTGGGATCAAGTCCTGCATTAGGCTTCTTGCTCAGCCAAGAGTCTGCTTCTCCCTCTCTCTGCCATTTCCCCTGCTTGTACTCTCTTTCTCTCAAATAAATAAAATCTTTTTTAAAAGAGAGAGATTCTTAAGGCTGCCATGGTCAGGCAGAGATGCTGTTTTGACTGTTCTGTTACTGGCTGGAGTACTGACCTAAGAAGCAGGATATAACAAAATATTACAGAAGTTGGCAACTTAAAACAACAAATTTATCTTACAGTTTCTGATGTCAGGAATCTAGGACCAACCTAGCTGTTGGATCTGGTTCAGAGCTCTTTAGAGACTGCATCTAGGGTACCAGCAGTGGGTAGCAGTTACCCATTTGAGGGCTTGACTGGGGCTGAAGGATCCTGCATCTACCAAAACTCATTTACTTGACTTGTGGCAGGCAACGTCAGTTCCTTGCCATGTGGTTGTCTCTGCAGTACTGCTTTAACATTTGGGGACAAGTATTAGCTGCCATGTTGAGAATACCCTTGTTAACAAGTTTCAAAAATATTAGTGCTGGTAAAGATTATTATAGCCTGCTAGGGAAAATACATAATAAGAGGAATTTTACTTTTACTCCTTGAAGAATAGAGATAAGCAGTGATTAAAGTTTGGAGTGAATTGTTTTAGATGACATTTTACCTTGGCTCTTTTTTTATCACAATAAGATAATTAGCAAAAGGCGCTTATTTTGTATATTTCATTTCTTAAGAGGCTAGCGGTTCTTGGGGCGCCTGTGTGGCCCAGTGGGTTAATCCTCTGCCTTTGGCTCAGGTCATGATCTCAGGGTCCTGGGACTGAGCCCCACATCAGGCTCTGTTCAGTGGGGAGCCTGCTTCCTCCTCTCTCTATGCCTGCCTCTCTGCCTATTTGTGATCTCTCTCTCTCTCTCTGTCAAATAAATAAAATCTTAAAAAAAAAAAATAGTTTACTATTTCAAAGTGGTCTGTGAAAATAGCAAGGTAAATAGCTTTGAGGTTTTCTATTATCCTTGCCCATCTACTAAATCCATATTATGCTTGTGTTTATTAAATTGTAGTAAAACATACATAACAAAATTTAACATTTTTCTGTTTTTAAGTATACAGTTGATTGGTACTAAGTATACTCACATTGTTATACAACTATGTCACCATTCATCTCCAGAACTTTATTCCTCTTACAAAATTGAAACTGTATACATCAGATTGTATCCCTCACCATTGCCCCCACCTTCCAGCTCTTGGCTACTACTCTTGTACTTCTGTTTCTGTAGATTTGATTACTTGAAGGAGCTCATATGAATAGAATCATACAAGTATTTGTCCTTTTGTAAGAGGCATATTTTATTTGACATACATGCTTGAGGTTCATCCATCTTGTGACACATATCAGAATTATTTTTTTGAAGCAGGAGAGCTAGGTTTTTGTCTCAGGGAGTCGAAGAATGAGTCTTGAGGTCAAAGGAGAGTGAGTAAAGCCATAGAGTTTTATTAAGCAGGTGTACAGAAAAATGTGTCAGGAGTGAGAGGGGTCCCAACAGGATTGTCACTGGGGGCTTCTCAGGACTCTTATTGAAGGCTAACCAGAGAACTTAAATCCTTTTAACATCTCTACCGATAGCACCATTTAGTAAGGATTAGTGATAACTCCTTTAAGGGCTTACTTCCTTTTTACGGTCTGTTAATTCTTTGTTGGTCACAAGTGACTATTGTAACAAGACCCTACCTCTAACACCTAGGACAGGATGATCTGGTTTGTTCCCTTATTTCTGGTTTCCGTACACCCCACATTTTTGGGATTTCTGTGAGCCTGATCCCATAGCTCCGTACCTAGTTCCATCGGTCCCTTACTCATTTTAAGGCTGACTCATATGGTGTTGTATTTATATACCAAACCATGTTTATCCATTCATCTGTCAAATAGTTGCTTCTACGTTTTTGCTGTTGGGAATACTGCTGCAGTGAACATGGTTCTGCATATACTTCTTTGAGGCCCTGCTTTCATTTCTTTTGGGTATACTCAGAAGTGGGATTGCTGGGGCACCTGGGTGGCTCAGCAGGTTAAGCCTCTGCCTTCGGCTCAGGTCACGATCCCAGGGTTCTGGGATCGAGCCCCATGTCAGGATCCCTCAGCAGGAAGCCTGCTTCCCCCTCTCTCTCTGCCTACTTGTGATCTCTTTCTCTCTGTCAAATAAATAAAGAAAAATATTTTTTAAAAAAAGTGGGATTGCTGAATTGTATGGTAATTCTGGTTTTAAAATTATTTTGAAATAAAATATTCTTTTCCCTTTTTTTTCTTTTTCAAAGGTTTTACTTGTCAGTGAGGGAGAGAGAGAGAAGGCTCGCAAGAGCAGGGGAAACGACAGGCAGAGGGGAGAAGCAGGCTGCCGCTGAGCAAGGAAACCTATGCGGGACTCCATCCCAGGACCCTGGGATTATGATTTGATCCAAAGGCAGCTGCTTAACCGACTGAGCCACTCAGGCATCCCTAAAACATTCTTTTCCCATAATTGTACACGATTTCACATTCCCATTAATAGTCAGGTTCCAATTTCTCCATGTTGTGGCTGATCCTTATTATTTTCTGTTTTTTGGGTTTTAATGGTAACCATCTTAACGGGTATTGTGGTTTTGATTTGCATTTCTCTAATGATTTGTGGTGTTGGGTACTTTTCATATGCTTGTCCATTTGCATATCATCTTTGAAGAATGTCTATTCAGATCCTTTATACATTTTGAAATCAGGTTATTTGATTTTTTTGTTGTTGAGGAAACTTTTTATATTGTAGATACAGACCTTTTATCAGATACATGATTTGCATATTTTTTGTTCAGTTCTACAAGTTGCCTTACACGCTGCTGATTTGTATCTTTTGATGCACCGAAGTTTCTGATTTTGAGACAGTCCAGTTTATCTGTTTTTGCTTTGTTGCTCGTGTTTTTGGTGTTTTAGCCAAGAAATCCTTGCCACTTTTAATGTCTTAAAGATGTTCTTCTGTGGGGCGCCTGGGTGGCCCAGTGGGTTAAAGCCTCTGCCTTCGGCTCAGGTCATGATCTCAGGGTCCTGGGAACAAGCGTTCAGCAGGGGCCTGCTTCCCCCTCTCTCTCTGCCTGCCTCTCTGCCTACTTATGATCTCTCTCTCTCTGTCGAATAAATAAAAAATAAAAAAGTCTTTAAAAAAAAAAAAAGGATGGGGGTGCCTGAGTGGCTCAGTGGGTTAAAGCCTCTCCCTTCGGCTCAGGTCATGATCTCAGGGTCCTGGGATCAAGCCCCACATCGGGCTCTCTGCTCAGCAGGGAGCCTGCTTCCACCTTTCTCTCTGCCTGCCTCTCTGCCTACTTGTGATCTCTCTCTCTGTCAAATAAATAAATAAAAAATCTTTAAAAAAAAAAAAAAAAAAAAGATGTTCTTCTATGTTTTTGTCCTGAGATTTTTTTTTTTTTTAAGTTTGTTCATTTATTTATTTACTTATTTTTTAAGTAATCTCTACATTCAGGACACTTGGGGTGGCTGGCTCAGTTGCTTAAGTGTCTGCCTTTGGCTCAAGTCACGATCCCATAGTCCTGGAAAGGAGTCCCACATCCTTCCTGCCTTTCTTTCCTTCCCACCTTAGTCCCTGCCTAGCAGGGAGCCTGCTTCTCCCTCTGCCTGCTGCTCCCCCTGCTTGTGCTCTCTTTGACGAATAAATAAATAAAATCTTTATTTAAAAAAATGTAATCTCTACATCCAGTTTGGGACTCAGATTTACAACCCTGAGTTTAAAAGATTGAATGCTTTTCCCACTGAGCCAGCCAGGCACGCCTGTCCTGCGATTTTTGTAGTTTTGGGTTTTTACACTTAGATCTTTAACCCGTTTTTAGTTAATTTCTGGTTGTGTTATAATAAGGGTCCAACTTCATTCTTTACACTCTTTTTACCTAGCACTATTGATTTAAAAAATTGCCATTTCTCATTGAGTGATATTAGTACTCTTGTTGGGGATCATTTGAGCATTTATTTCTGTCTTTTAAGGATTTATTTCAGCGCCCTCTTCTTTCCATTGGCCTTACAGGTCTGTAATATAAGAACCACAGTACTCGGACTACTGTAGGTTTGCGAAGTTTTGAATCAGAAAGTTTGACATCCCCAACACTGCTCTTTTTCGGTATTCTTTTAACTATTTGGTTGTTGCTTGAGAATCCGTATGGATTTTAGGAATGGTAAAAATCTTCAAAACAATGTTGTCAGGATGTCAGGGATCACATCAGTTGTGTTAATTGCTTTGGGCAGTATTGACATGTTCCCAATAATAAGTTTTTTAGTCTGTAACATGCAATTTCTTTTCATTCACTTCTGCCTTATAATATCTTTCAGAAATATTTTCTAGTTTTCAGTGTACCAAGTATCTTATCTCTTCAGTTAACTTTTCCTAAGTCTTTTATTCTTGTTTATGCCACTGCGAATGAAGTTGTTTTCTTAATTTCCTTTTTGGATTGTTTGTTGTTAGTGTTAAGGATGCCATTGGTTTTTTTTTATTTTATTTGTTGCTACCTTACTGAAATCACTGATGAGTTCTAAATATTAAAAAAAAAAATTTTTTTTTTTTGGAATTGTTAGAGTTTTCTATTTGTAAGTTAATCACATCTCTAACAGACTTATTTTTCCTTCTTTCTTTCTGATTTGGATGTCTTTTATTTCTTTTTCTTGCCTAAATCCTCTGGTTAGGCCTTCCAGTTCTATGTTAAATAGAAGCCATACAAGTGGGTATTTGTGCCTTATTCCTGATCCTAGATGAAAAGCTTTCTGCTTCAATATGATGCTTGCTGTTGGCTTTTTTTCTTTCTTTTTTTTTTCTTTCCTCCCTCCCCCCCCCCCCCCGATTTTATTTATTAGAGAGAGCACACAAATGGTGGGGAGGGGCAGAGGGAAAGAGAGAAGCAGACTCCCATGGAGCGGGAAATCTGATTCAGGGCTCAACCTGAGCCAAAGGCAGATACCCAACTGTCTGAGCCAGCCAGGCACCCTTGCTTTTCATATGAGGCTTTTATGTTTGAAGTAGTTTCCTACTGTTTTTACTTTGAATATTTTCATCATGTCAGAATATTGAATTTTGTCTAATTCTTTTTCTGCCTTAATTGAGATGGTGATGTGGGTTTTTTCCCCGCTTCATTCTGTTAAGGTGCTGTATTTCATAAATCAATTTTTTTTATTAAAACATCCTTGCATTCTAGGGGGGAAAGAATCCTACTTGGTCATGGTATGTAATCTATGACGTTGAATTTGATTTGTTAGTATTTTGTTGAGTATTTTTGCATCAGTATTCATCGGGATGTTAGAATATCATTTTCTTACTGCTAAAACACATTGAAGAAGAAAAAATCTTAAATCCAATATTTAATTTCATAAATTAACGTAATAGAAGAAAACATTTTCCCACAGCTAGTAAAATAGAAGGAAATTAGATTTGCACTGAGGTAAATAAAATAGAGGAGAGCAAAGAAATAAAGGAAGTCAATGAAACCAAATGGTGGCTTTTTTAAAAGATCAGTAATGGGGCATCTGGGTAGCTTAGTCAGTTAAGGATCCGACTCCTCAGTTTAAGGTCTTGACTTCCGGGTTGTGAGTTTAAGCCCTGAGTTGGGTTCCAGGCTGGATGTGGAGCCTAATGTAGGAAAGATACCAGGGTTCAAAGCCGATGGCCAAGAAAGAATTCTTGAGACATCTTTGTTGCAGAAAGGTGGTTGTATTAAAGCATGGGGACAGGACTTCTGGGAGGAAAGAGCTGCACTGGGGTCGTGATGAAGCAGGAGAGCTATGTTCTTATCTCACAGAGTCGAAGAATGAATCTCGATGAAGAGTAAAGACACAGAGATTTATTTTTCTATTTTTTAAGATTTTATTTATATATTTGACAGAGATAGAGTGAGTTAGAAAGCACAAGCAGGGGGGATGACAGAGGTAGAGGGAGAAGCAGGCTCCCTGCTCAGCCTGGGACCACGTGGGGCTCAACCCCAGGACCCTGGGAGCATGACCCGAGCCGAAGGCAGACACCCCACAGACTGAACCACTCAGGTTCCCTGCCATAGAGTTTTATTAAGCAGTGATACAGAAAAAGGTGTCAGCAGAAAAAGGTGTCAGGAGTGAGAGGAGTCCCAACACAGTTGCCACTAAGGGCTTTTAGGGTTGGTCTTTTATAGAAAGCTAACCAGAGAACTTAAATCTTTTTGACTTCTCTGCAGTCAGCACCATTGATTAAGGACTAGTAATAACACCTTTAATGGTTTACTTCTTTTTTAGGATCTGGTTATTCTTTGTTGATCACAGGTAGCTATTATAACAAGCCCCGACACCAAGGACAGGATCGTCTGGTGTGTTCCCTTATCTCTGGTTCCCTTACTCCTCAGCATTTTGGGGATTTCTGTGAGCCTGATCCCGTAGCCCCCTACCTATATCTCCCTACCTAGCCCTCCCTTTCCCTTACTCCCCCTAGAATTCCCCCTGCCTTTAGGGAATGGGACAGTGACTGCTCTGGCTGCTTGCTGATGAAAGTGGGCTGTGTGGCAGTTAGAATCTATCCAGGGGTTGGTCCAGGGGCCCATGGTTTGTCCCCAGGGGGTCATGATGGACAGCAGATAGTACATTTATCAGCACTTTCAAAAGGATAAACATAAAACAAATATTAGGCCCAAAATTATGATCACATCCCTTAAAGAAGATTCCGTTACCAATTCTGTCAGATAAACCAGTGGATATTTGATCTTGTTTAATTGAACATGAATGTCCCCTATTGGGACATGTTGTGGGAGTTATCTGTAATGTTAAGACAACACATGTGAGGAAACCTCACACCCTCAGTGGTGTAGCAATAGTAGACAGTCAATAGTGGCACAGTTCTCAAGAAGTTCCTTGGCTTCACTTAATTCTTGGCTGAGTGTATCTAGTGCCTCCAAGTATCAGAGTCCTGCTGAGCAAGCATACAGTTTTGCTTATTTTATGTTGCAGTTCTGTCCTAAGTCCTGGAAGTTCCAGTAGTGAGCTTTGAGGCTCTTCTAACCGGGAGGGCTGTTATATGCTCGGCTAATAAAGCCTTTGTCTGTGATCGTACCTCAGTACAGGTGGCTTCTAGGATAAATATGACCAAGGGATAAAACCATCAAGAAGCCTTCTTTGTTTGAGGTCTAGCCTTAACAAGGCTAGGGAATTGCTGGCAAGTGGGAGAAAACTTATCTCAGGAGATAAGAGCATGCGAAGCACATCGTCCAGCCAATGATGATAACAAAAAGTGGGATTATCCATTATTTCCAATAAGTCCAGGAAATTTGTAGTTAAGCCATCCAGTGTGGTATGCTCTGGCTTTAAATAAAAGAGAAGTTTTGTCATCTCAGCCACAGAGAATTGGACAAAGTGCTAGTTGAGTTATACAGTGGCTGGGAAATTAATCCCATTTTTTTAGTTGTTCAAATAATCATATCACCAACAGGACCATAAGGTCCTGTTATTATCCGCACAGAATGGCAAGCAAGAAGATTGCCTATACATGACCTATTGTGGTAATTTCTCTGAAGTTTACCTCATGTCATCTAGCTTAGGGAAACAACATTGAAAGACAATCAGAACTAGAATTTAACATCCACAAAGGTGGGTTATTGAAACATAATTTTTCTGTCTGAAACAATCCTAATTTCTAGAGATAGCCAAATCAAGACTAATTTATTTTACTAAACAAGTCCAATATTAACAAACTTGCCTAATTATTTACATAAACTCAGCAAGAATACTGATTGATTATAGGTCTTTTAAAAATCTGCTTTGCTGAAACTTTATAAGAATCTCTAGTTTGAACTTTTAGTAGCCTCTCCAGACCAGAAGCCAAGCCAATTACTTGCCACCAGACATGCCTGCAACACCTGTAGATGTGGGCAGATTCTGCTTCACAAGGTCCCCTCTATATTCTAAGGTTCTTGCCCCTGCCAGGACGTGACATTCTTTACTCTTTACTGGTAAGACTGCTGGGAACTCTCTGAGGAAGGTATCAGACCAACAGTTCCAAGGGGCTTTATGGCTCCAGGTTTCATAAAGTCAACTGTAGTTCCTTGAAGCTATCTGGTCATATCTGAGTCTGTGCATGTCTCTCTCAAATATGGCATTCCAGTCAAAGTCTTGGTAAAATAACCAGTGTTTCCAATAGTGTCCTGTTACAAGGAGAAAAGATTCTTATTGAAGTCATGCAAATGATTGCCATGGAAGAAAGTATACTTTCTGAAACCTTTTGAATTTCAGAGGTTTCAGGTAGAGAGAAAAATACTTCAATTTGTTCTAAAATGAATAGTTTTTCACCTTTCTGTAATATAGTAGATACCTTAAGAGAAAGTTTCCTTAATCTGGAAGAATAAATATTGTGGAGAACCAACAGTGTTTCAAACAAGAGTAACAAAGCTGTAATTATCTTATTAGTTCATTTGGTCCCATGTTACTAATTCTTGTTCAGTTTGAATGCAGCTTTTTATTTAGTTCTGGAAATTCTTACCCATTTCAGTTTTGATTTTAAAGAGAATTGATGACCTGTAGTTGGCCTAAAAGGCCTTTTTATGAACCTCCTTGAAAATGAAACTAATTTTCGCAAGAGAATAAGAACAATTATAAATGACAAAAAACTGAGAAGTGGACAGTTAATGATCTTATATGAGTTCGTTATGATGCACTCGACAAGGAAGCTCGGTTATGTCTGTGACACACAACACTTCAGTAGCCAGAATATTGAGTGAATGCAACCTTATACTAGAATGTAACATACCAAAATAAACAAACCTAATCAGTCAACAAGACTTTGTTCATGATTTAAATCTTAGGAAATTTGTTAAAACTTTAGAAAGTTTAAAAGTACATGCCTAAAAAGGGTTGGGGATGTTAAAGACCCAGTAAAGGCAAACATAGAAACTGGCTTTTCTGGGCAAAGAAGATAACAGCTGTTTATATTTTCTTATCAAGAGCAAATCAGCAATTCAGGAAAACTTTGTGTTTTTGAATAGAGAGAAAGCAGACTTTCAGCCTTACACCAATATACTTTAAAGTACATTTATTTTAATCTTAGTCTGTCCTGACCACACCTAAGATTCCAAAGATTTCCCTTCACAGACCTTCTACAGCTTCCCTTTGCATTCAGATTTTATTCCAAACCATTTCTTTTCAAACAGCCAGTCTTACTTAGGGCAAAATTACCTTTTTTTGCCTTCAACAAAAATGCATTCCCATTCCTTATGTCTTTCTTACATATCTTCTACTTTACTACATACAGAGTTGTTTCCTTTATTTCCGTCAGTCTTAATTACAAAATTTAGCAGAATTTCGCAGTGAGAAACCTTAGTCTCCACGGGAGACTAAGTAGTAACCAGTTGTGAACTATTATACCAGAATTCTTTAGATGGCAAATTTATAAGTCAAGCGCAAAACATGCTTACCAACAGATTTAAACATCCTTAGTTTCTTTCCAATAAGAAGGCAAAAGCATAAACCTACATCCAGTAATCAATGACTTAGCATTTTATCCTATTTGGAAAAGACCTAGATGTCCAACAGATTTAATTCCACTTAATCATCCAAGCAAAACTTTAAAGTTTCAGTTTACCAAAGACTTTAAAAGCCATCTTATCAATTACCTGTGAAAACTTTGGTGAGATTGAAAATTAACCATCATTTTAATCATCTTTTCTTTACAAATTTCAACAGAGAAAATATGAGTTTATTTCACCTTCAGCAAACCTCAATAGAATAAAAGTTTCATACTTAGTACTGATAACTTAAAAGACATGTCTGTCTTAATTAAAGCAACAAACTTAACCTAGTTTAAATACTAAATTTGTTCTACTTGGATCTTCCCCATTGTCAGTTTTTACCGGAAACATCTAGTATGGGTGGTGTTAGGTCCAGGGGGTGCTCTTTTTCTCCTTGACAGTGAAGGGAGAAGGCGCCATGGTACCTGAGGCACCAAGGATGGTGTAGAAGCCGGTTATGCATGCTGTACCCACAGTGGTACAGAAATAGGAGAAGGGGGTGGGGAGCAGATGAAGGACCAGATGCCATGTTTTCCCACTTATGGGGAGAATAGAAAGTCCATATTGGGCCAGAGAAGACAGGGAAATTCCCCTAAACAAAGGGAGTTTTGGCAGCTGCTTGAGAATATTCCTTAAGTCCCTGTCCAGAGGTAGACTTAACCACAGTTGGCTACAGTTATAGCCATTAACCCAGGAAATGAGTGAGGGAGAAGCCCCCGCATCTATTTGGGGGACAAAGAGTGACAAAGAGAGTCAGAGTCCCCTTTGCTAGGGCAGTGTTTCCTCCAGTAACCTGGGTTTACCAGGAGGAGGCCTATTTAGACAATTATTATCTAGGGTGTCAGGAAGGGTTTACTAACCAGACACGTTTGGGCAAATACATTCTGCCCTGTTTCCTGCAAAAAAGATTCTACTAAGGCTATACAGGTACAGGAGCTCAGTCCTTTCCTAAGTTTTGCAATCAAAATTGTTCCCATTAGGTTAAAAGGCACCCCAAGGGAGAGTCCTTGGGAACTGAAGAAGCCTACTGAGGCCATTCTCCCAGAAAAGTAAAGAAGGTCCATTACCAAACATCCCCAACTCCTGGGTGGCATCCCACACAGGATATGTCAGAGGTTCCATTGTATCAAAAGTAACTGGAGGCATCCCTCAAAGAAGAAACTGCTATTGATCATAGTCCTGCCTTCTCGTTGAGGCATTCCTGCCGAAAAATGCCCCGTAGGATGGATGCCAGAGTCCTTCCTCTACCCCATTGCATCCTAGGCTTCCAGTGGTGGAAATTACTCAATTTTGTAACTTTAAGTAGTTAGTAGAGGACATTGATGGAAAGCATTAAAGATGGAAATCCATCATGATCTAAGCAACATTCCAGCACGTATCTTTATAGCCAGGTTCCCTAGGAAATGGCCCACAGTTGGGTTTTAATTCAATCGGATACTGGTTTCAGCCAGCTCCCAGTGGAGGTCCACTGGCCAGAAGTGGCTAGACTAGGAACATGAAGGGAATTACATTAGATCAATCAGTAGATAACCTCACATGGGTGTGTTAAAATTGGCAGCCATCCTGGTGACGTAGCTGGCTGTCCCATGCCCAAGACAGACAACTTTGTATAAGGACAGGAATAGAGAGGGATCTAGTTTTTGGGTCTTATTACCATTCTGGCCAGGGTAGTAACTTCCAGCCAAAAGGCAGGTTTCTCCTTCCTGTAGAGTAGCCATAAGTTAGAGAATTACAGCCTGAGCAGTCGCCTTGAAAGTGTTCCAGTAAGACCATATTATCTGAAGGGCCTCTGAAATGAGAGGAAAGGAAGAGGAGAGAAAGTACTCACCAAGTCTGCACCGAGGCTCTGAGTCCCATGAGACTCTGGAATCAAAGGGCCACGTTGGGTGCCATATGCTGTAAAATGCAATGGGTTAAGGGAAGGGAGGAACTCTAGCACCCTCTTACAGGGCCTTTTATGGCAGGAATGCCCTTTTGCTAAGGATGCCCTGTGTTTCCTCCAGCAACCTAGGTGTACTAGGAGGAGGCCTATTCAGATAATTACCATCCAATATGTGAGGAGGGGGGTTTGTTGTTGTTTTTTATTGCCCAAATCTCAGTAAAGGTAACAAAGTCATAGGACATAGAGAAATAATGACCATATCAAAGAAATAAAGCCCAGAAAGCAAACCCTGAAGAGTTCAATTTTAAACTTGCTGTTGAAACATTTTTTCAAACTGCAAGACAGTCTTGGGATTACAGGACCTGAGAGAAGCAATGCTCTAAAGATACAAGGAGGAGAAAGATCATTAGTGGCAGGTGGGAGAAGGTGTTTGGAAAACAAAGGTTGTCCTATTACATAAATAAATTTCTTACCTAGAGAAGAATCTCCTTAAATACTCTTCCTGGTACAGGCAGGCCGTTGAGGGAGGAGGTAAAGAGCTTTTTTTTTTAATGTGCTGGGTATTTTTTATTGCTTTTATCTCAAAATACTGTTCATGCTAAAGTGTCCCATTGGGACGGCCCTTAGCCCCTATAGGCAATTAAGGAAAATCAGTATCAACAAAGAATTCCAGTACATATAAAATCTAACAGATCCATCCTAGGCTGCCGATGGGTGCCTGGTGAATGGACTGAAATAACGTGTGCCATGCCATCATATGCTGTTATTGCCCTCCTATTTTTAAGCCATGGAAAACACTAGAAAAGTTTTACAAGGGGGAAATTAAGCAATTTTGTAACTTAAGTAATTAGTAGAGGGCATTGATGGAAAACAGTAAAGTTAGAAATCCATCATGATCTAAGTGACATTCCAACACATATGCACGCAAAGGCACATTATAATCACACTGTCAGACAAAAGGAAAATCTCAAAAGGGGAATGAGAAAATAGAGATGAATGTGAGTGATAAAACGAAAACCAGGGTAAAATTTATAAGCTAAAACTTGACATATCCTATGGCGAAAGTTTACTCAGCACTAATGAATAGCTGAAAGTGGAGCATGTTAACAGGAAAAGGAAAAAAAAAAGAAAGAAAAAGTCCCAGAGAAGTGGAACCGTAAGAAGAGAAAAAATAGTGTATAAGTAAGGAATGCTTTGTCAGAAGCAAAAGATTGTTCTGTGATATGGGAGAAAGATAATTTTATTTGAGGGTAGGGAGATTGCACAGCCATTTTGTTTCTGCTTAGTCTAGTAACAGCATTTTGTTGAAAATAACTCAGTCCTTTTGTGGGTTACTTAACTGTGTATCTCCAGGTAGAGGGAAATGAGCAGACAGAAAATGACAGGGAAATACAATTTTAAGATAGTTTAGCTCAAATCTCTGCCAAAAGGAATTCAAAGGAAAAGTTATGAAGAAAAATTTAAGTAGAAAAATACACCCACCTCCCCCTCTACTCCCCTCTCTAAAAAGAAAGGATTAATTGTATCTAGACTTGCATACTTTCTTACCTGTGCTTTGGTCAAATCACTTAATCTCTGAGTCTCAGATTCCTAATTCATAGAACAAATGTGACAAAATATCTGTAACCTGCAGAATCATATAGGGATAAATAGGGTCTTGATCCTGGATCATCCGTCATTTCTTTTTTTTTTTTCATTCATCGTTTCTATTACCCTCCCCAAAGAAAGCACTTATGCAGAAAGGTTTGCATGTAGTATTAGAGGAATTGATTTATTTCCAAGTCCATCCATGGACCTCTGGTAAGTCCATCTTACAAAAGCAATTTTGAACATGAATCCAATGAGGAAAAAGGAATGACATAAACATCTTTCAAGAAATTTCTGACAGAGGCGCCTGCGTGGCTCAGTGGGTTAAAGCCTCTGCCTTCGGCTCAGGTCGTGATCTCAGAGTCCTGGAATGGAGCCCTGCATCGGGCTCTCTGCTTAGCGGGGAGTCTGCTTCCTTCCCCCTCTCTCTCTCTGCCTGCCTCTCTGCCTACTTGTTATCTCTCTCCCTCTCTGTCAAATAAATAAATAAAATCTTTAAAAAAAAAAAAAAAGAAATTTCTGACAGATATAATGTCTGATATAATGTCCAGATCTAATGGACAGATATAAATGGCTTTTGATAGGAGGAATTTAGGCATATTTTTAGGCTCAGAATAAAGATCCAGAAAGAACTTGAGAGAATTAAGATCAGACACAGAAGACATATACACCGTGATCAAGAGCCCCAGTTAAAGAACAAAATAAAAAAGAGAATAAGTGATGAATGAAATGAAATTTGATAGCTCACTTTTTTGAGTTGAATGAAAAAATTATTTGAATAGTTTTGTTAGCAACAGAACTCAAATAGAAGATGATAGAGGGCTTGCCAGAGTTTTGAAAGTCACCTACTTCATATAAAGCATGTTTATATGGTTGGTAAAAAGTAGAAGAGATACTTAATGTGGCAATACTTATTTTATGGCAGTGCTTATCTTACAGCAATCACATATGGAGGGGTTGTGTATGTGCCTATTCTTTGGGGTCCTTTTTTTTTTTTTTAACAAAGTACTCGACAGGTTGTTTTTGAATAATATATTTTCACAGTGTTTTTAAGGCAGCAATTGACAGGCATTTTTAGATTCTTTGGTAAGACAAGTAGGACAGCTGAGAACCTTGCATTTTTTCTGGGGTACTATATATAATGTTAAGACTGTACTTTTTATGTTTTCTTGTTAGAATTACTACTGCAACAATAGGAATTTAGTAGGTTGAGTAACGGTATTAATAATAATTTACGTTTTCACTTGTCTCTGTTAAAGCCATTTGTTAAAGACTATAGAGAGCAGTGATGTTACCACCATACACATTAAAATTGGAATAATTAATTGTCTTTTTAATATTTAAAACAAATATGCCCTTTTTTCCTTCTACTTTTAGGTTATGAGATGGTCTGTGCAAGATGGTCTGCCCTTGAATTGGAAATTTTTAAGGCTGACATATGCTGGTACTTTATCTCCTTTAAGTGGACTATAATTTCTTCTGTTACAACCACTACATAAGCAGACAAAATACCAAAGATCTGTTCTGTGTCAAGTATGACAGCCACAACTCGTGGCTCTCCAGTAGGAGGGGATGACAGCCAAGGCCAGGTTCCTGATGGACAATCTCAACCCCCCTTCCAACAGAATCAGGTAGGACATGTTAAGACTGTGTTTTGGGTGCCATGATTTACTAAACAATATATAGATGTCTTGCATAATTTACAATCATGGAAATTTATTGTCATTTTAAATTATATTTAATAAGAGTAACTGA
Source organism: Potos flavus (assembly GCA_028534135.1). Lineage (NCBI taxonomy): Eukaryota > Metazoa > Chordata > Mammalia > Carnivora > Procyonidae > Potos > Potos flavus. The sequence continues at coordinate 302,372 of JAPYYM010000020.1, forward strand.
GACTTGTAGGAAACCTACTGTACTTAGTTAAGAATGTTCCTTTTTTTAATATAAGACTCTGAGGACAAAAGAATTAGGTTAGCTATTTTGTAACAATTTGTTATAAGGATAGATTTAAGTCAGCTCTTTATACCGTACTAACCTAGCTATGGCTGAATAAAATATCTATGCTTTAGTTTCTGTATATTTATTTATTTTTGTTAGATAAGTAGATAGTTATTTTTTAATATCGTTAGTTGCGTTTATTATAGCATGTATAAACCACCCACAGCCTGGGTCTGTCAGCGACTTGAGGGCCCTGTCCTTCCTGCATTTGGGAGCCATGATGATGGACGCATGCCCTGCCCATACTTGTAGCAGCTTTGAGCCTTCGTGAATGGCAAACCAGCCAGAGAGTCCCCATTGTGTGACTCTCCCAGAGGGATGTATGGAGGCACAGGGGCCAAGGCTGGCCCCAGGCCTGTTTGGTTAACAGGGTTTAAAATGTTTTTTCATTAGTTGCCAACAACTTAAAAATCAGAATATTTCACATAAAAGTCTGGCTTTTTTGGCTTCTCCAGATTTTTCATATTAGACCTACATTCTCACTGTACAGCAGTTAGTTATAACTGAATGACAGCCCCCAATTTCAGATGGGAAATTATGTCCCCACCACACCCTCTTGTCACTCAAGGTCGGTGGTCACTAGCAATTCAGTCATGCAAATACTTCTCATCACAGCAGTGTCTGTTTCCTATCTCCAGAAATAGCAGAAAAAGTCAAAGTTGCACTACAAAGGCCTCACAACTCAATGAACTACCTTACTTATATGCCCTTTTGTCCCTGAGGGCATCCGAGTTAGAGATCTGTGAACTAGCAATTTCTGTATTTTTAAATTGACAGTAAGTAAAACAATGTTTGTAAAGGGCCTAACCCAGATTTTAGTATCAAAGCTTAGTGCCGGCCTACATGGAAATAATTAACTTTTCTCTTTTCTGAAAGAATTTGTATATGATTAATGGAAAATACTTGTAAAAGGCTTAATATAACATTAATACTCCTTTATTTCTGAATAAAGAATGTATTTTTCTTGCTCAGATTTTCTAGGGGGATTAGTTTCTTTAAACTTCACAAAGTAACATTTTGCAGAGTATTAGCTTTGATTTTTTTTTTTGTTTACACTTATGAAAACAAATCTTCATTAGTTCTTTCCTTTTGCTTTCTTTGTATTCCATTGATACTCATTTTCTAGTTTCATGATACAGAAATTAAGATGATATTTAGCTTTTCTTTGTTTTTATATTTTCCAAACATGCATTTTAGATCATAAATTTTGCCAAACTATGTCCCCCAGCTTTTTTTCTTTTTTTTTTTTAAGATTTTATTTATTTATTTGACAGAGAGAGAGATTCCAAGTAGGCAGAGAGGCAGGCAGGGGCTGGGGGTAAGCAGGCTCCCTGCTGAGCAGAGAGCCCAATGTGGGGCTCGATCCCAGGACCCTGAGATCATGACCTGAGCTGAAGGCAGAGGCTTTAACCCACTGAGCTAACCAAGTGCTCCTACATCCCACAGCTTTTAATACATTGACATCTACTGTGATTTACTTAACATATTTTAAAATTTGTGTGGTAATATTTAATGTAAGAATATTTTTAGAGGGGCACCTGGGTGGCTTCAGTTGATTAAGTGTCTGCCTTCTCCTCTGGTCATGATCCCAGGGTACTGGGATCGAGCCCCACATTGGGTTCCCTGTTCTGCGGGGAGTCTGTTTCTCCCTCTGCCTCTTATCACCTCCCCCAACCCAGATTGTACTCTCTCGCTCATTCTTTTTGAAATAAAGAATATTTTTAGAAATATAGTGCTTCCCTTTCAAGAATTTGAAGGTTTTCTGGTTACCTTTTTGTCATTGACTTATAGCTTAATTCCTTTGTGGATAGAGAATATATTCTGTGATGCCCCTGTTTGGGAATTTATTGAGGTTTGATATTTTGCCCAGCATATAGTAATTTCGAATAAATGAAAATTTGAAAAAGTCTGTATTTTTTACTCTTGCTTTTAATGTCAGTTATTTCGGTTTGCTTTTTATGCTTTTCAGATGTTCTCTATGGCCTTGTTTCACTTTGTTTTGTTTTAAATTTGCTTGTTTTACTAGTAGTTGAGAGTATGTTAAACTACCTGGTATTGTGGACCTGCCCATTTCACTTTTTTGCTCTACCAATTTCATTCAATTTTATTTTAAAAATTATTTGAGAAAGAGTGCCTGTGTACGTGTGTGCATGCACCAGCAGGGATAGGAACAGAGGGAGAGAGAGAATCTTCAAGCAGACTCCTGGCCCAGTGCAGAGCGCAACACAGGGCTTGATCCTAAGACCCTGAGCTGAAACCACGAGTCAGATGCCCAGCAGACTGTGCTACCCAAGTGCTTCTGTTCTATCAATTTTAGTGAGATATATTTTGAACCTATAAGATGCATGCAAACTGAAAATAATGACTTGGAGTTGGATGACTGGCCCATTAATCTTTATGTGGACATATCTTTAATCTCCACGAATAATTCTTGTGTAAAGTCTACCCTACCTGTCGCATATTTGTTTAAATGCAGCATTATTTTGGGGAAGGAGGAGGGTTATTGTTATGTGTATTGTTTTTTCTTACTCTTTTTTTTTTTTTTAAAGCACTCATTATTTTCATTGCTTTTTTTTTTTTTAATTGTATGTCTTTTATTAATTGCCCTGAACCCTGCCATTTTAAGTTGTCCACTTACACTTTTTTCTTTAAAGAGGCTTTTTAGGTTCACAGCAGAATTGAGCAGAAAGTACTGGGTTACTATCTCTCCTTCACCACCATCCTACTTCCACCCCATATGCATGTTAGCCTCCTCCACCAGAGCGGTATTTGTTAAACTGACAAATTTAACAACAATGATATGTTGTTATCACTCAAACTTCATAGTTTACATTATGGTTTGTATCCTCCTTTTACATTCTTTGGGGTTTGACAAGTGTTTAATGATATAGATATACCATCAGAGTATCATATGATACTTTCCCTCCTCTAAAATTTGCTCTTCCTTTTCATTCTTTCCTCCCTTGAATCCTTGGCAGCTAATGACCTGCCTGTCCAGTTCTGCTTTTTCCAAAATGTCAAATATTTGAAATCATATGGTATATAAACTTTTCAAACTACTTATTTCACTTAATAATATGCACTTAAGTTCTATGTCTTTTCATGCTTTGGTTGCTTTTGTCTTTTTTGTTGTTTTTAATCACTGAATAACATTCCATTGTCTGGATGTACCACATTTTATCTGTTTACTTTCTAAAGGACATCTCAGTTGCTTCCAAGTTTTGGCAGTTATGAATAAAATAAATATTCATCCACATGCAGGTTTTTTGTGGAAATGTTTTCAACTCATTTGAATGAATACCAAGGGGTGTGATTGCTGGATTGTATGATTAGTGTATAATTAGTTTTGTAATTGCCAAACTGTCTTCCAAAGCAGAGGGAGCAGAAGACTAAAGGAGAAGAAGACTCCTCACTGAGCAGAGACCCCCTGTCTATCCCGCCCCCCACCCGCCCCATGCAGGGCTCAATCCCAGGACCCTGGGATCATGACCGAACCTAAGGCAGACGCTTAACCGACCAAGACACCTATGCATCACCAGATCCATTCAATCTTTGTGTGTGTTTTGTTTGTTTAGAGTGTTTTCTTTATTTTTTTATTTTGTTTGGTTTGTTTTTAAGTTTCAGGTTTTTATTTAAATTCTAGTTAACACAGAGTATAATATTGGTTTCAGGAGTAGAATTTAGTGATTCATCAGTTGCATATGACACCAGGTGCTTTTCACAGGTACCCTTATTATATCTATCACCCATTTAGCCCATCCCCCATCCACCTGCCTTCCACCCCCCATTTGTTCTCTGTAGTTAAGAATCTCATATGGGGGGCGCCTGGGTGGCTCAGTGGATTAAAGCCTCTGCCTTTGGCTCGGGTCGTGGTCTCAGGGTCCTGGGATTGAGCCCCACATCGGGCTCTCTGCTCAGCAGGGAGCCTGCTTCCCCCTCTCTCTCTGCCTGCCTCTCTGCCTACTATTTATTTTTTAAATAAAAAGTCTTTAAAAAAAAAAAAAAAGAATCTCGTATGCTTTAAGAGTCCCATTTTTTGTTTTGTGTCTTTTTTTCCTTTGTTCATCTATTTTGTTTCTTAAATTCCACATATGAGTCAAATTTTATGGTATTTGTCTTTGATTGACTTACTTCACTTAGCATTATACCTTCTAGCTCCATCCATGTCATCGCAAATAGATTTAATTCTTTTTCATGGCTAATATTCCATTGTATATATAGAAGACACACATCTTTATCCTTTCATCTGTTAGTGGACACTAGGGCTCTTTCCATAATTTAGCTATTATTAATAATGCTACTATAACCATTGGGGTGCATATCCCTTTGAATCTGTATTTTTTGTAGGCAAACTTAGGGTCCCCCTACTACTCACCCTCTTAACTTCTTTACTAAGTAAATACTTAGTAGTTCAGTTGCTGGTTTTCTGTTTTTAACTTTTGGAGGACCCTCCATACTGTTTTCCAGAGTGGCTGCACCAATTTGCATTCCCACCAACAATAAGAGGGTTCCCCTTTCTCCACATCCTCACCAACACCTGTTGTTTTGTGTGTCCTTGATTTTAGCCATATTGACAGGTGTGAAGTGATATCTCTCTGTAGTTTTGAGTTGTATTTCCCTGATGATGAATGATGTTGAGCATCTTTTCATGTGTCTGCTAGCCATCTGGATGTCTTTGGAAAAGTGTCTGCTAATGCCTTCTGCCTACTGTTTAACTGGATTGCTTTTTGGGTGTTGAGTTTTAGAAGTTGTTACATATTTCAGGTACTAAAAATGTATCAGCTGTGTCATTTGGAAATATCTTCTCCCTTTTTGTAGGCTGCCTTTTAGTTTTGCTGATTGTTTCCTTTGCTGTGCAAAAGCTTTTTATCCTGATAAAGTCCCAATAGTTCATTTTTGCTTTTGTTTTCCTTGCTTCCAGAGACGTGTCTAGTTAAGAAGCCAGTGTCAAAGAGTTTCTGCCTATGTTCTTTAGGATTTTGATGGTTTCCTGTTCACATTTAGGTCTTTCATCTACTTTGAAATTTAATTTTGTTTATTGTATAAGAATATAGTCTAGATTTATTCTTCTTCATGTTGCTATCCGGTTTTCCCGACACCATTTGTTGAAGAGACTTTTTTCCCATTGGATATTCTTTCCTGCTTTGTTGAAAAGTAGTTGACCACATAGTTGTGGGTTCAATTCTGGGTTCTCTATTCTGTTCCATTGATCTATATGTCTGTTTTTGTGCCAGTACCATGCTGTTTTTGATGACTACAGCTTTGTCACACAGCTTGAAACTCAGATATATGATGCTGCCAGATTTGCTTTTCTTTTCAGGATTGCTTTGGTTATTCAGAGGCTTACGTGGTTCCATTACAAATTTTAGGATTATTTGTTCTAGCTCTGTGGAAAACGTTGTTGGTACTTTGATAGGGGTAGCATTAAATGTGTAGATTGCTTTGGATAGAATAGACATTTTAATATTATTTGTTCTTACATTCCATGAGTATACACTGTACTTTTTTTTTTTCTTGCTTGCTTTGTTTCCAAGGAAATGTCCAATTTTGCTCTTATCCTTGGTCCTTTGTTAGATATACATAAGGTGGTTTTTCCCCCCTCGGTTTTTTTCCATTTTCCAAGATTTTTCTTTAGCACTTACTTTCTGCAGTTTGACTACTATATGCTTAGGTGTTATTTTTTAATATATATATATGTATTTATTCTGCATGGCATTTTCTGAGTTTCCTGGTCTATGCTTTGTTGTCTGACATTAATTTAGGGGAAATTCTGAGTTTCAAATATTGTATTCCTTCCTCTCTTTCTTGGCATCTGGTATTCTCAGTATGTATATATTACATGTGTATAGTTGTCCTACAGTTCTTCAGTACTTTTTTTTTTTTTTTTTTTTTTTTAACTTTTTGCTTTCCAGTGTTGGGAGTCTCTCTGGACATAGATTTAAACTTAGAGATTCTTTTCTCATCTGTGTCTTATCTACCAATGACCCCATGAAAGCCCCCCAAAAAACCCTTTTTGTTAGTACAGGTTTTAATCTCTAGCATTTCTTTTTTTGTTCTTTCTTAGAATTTCATCTCTCTGCTTACATGACCCACTTGTTCTTTCATGTCCACTTTTTCTGTTAGAGTCCTTACCATTTATCAGTTGTACTTATTTTAAATGTTTGGTTGGATGATTTCAATATCCTGGTCATATTAAGTTTCATATTTGCTCTGTCTCTTCAAACTCTGTTGATTATTGTTTACTGTGTATTGGGTTTTTTGTTGAAACTTGGACATAATATACTGAATAAAAGGAACTGCTGTAAGTAAACCTTTCGTATTGTATAGGTACAGAGGGACAGGATGGCAAGGAGGACTGGAATTAAATATTTAAGTTTCCCCCACACAGAAGTCTGTTCAGGCTAGAGTTTCATATTTCTCTTCTTCTAGTTTAGTTCTTATAAAAACCTAGATTAGGACTTGGTAAAGTAGCTTCTCTTGAGGGTAGGTTTTATTAAGAAGAACAAAATGCTGTATCATATTTCAGAATAGCTACTTTGCATCTCCTTTTCCTGGAAATGAGCTTTTTCTGTGATCCTGTCTGTGATTACTTGATAGGATCTGGAGATAAAATCACAAAAATATGAGTGTTCCTTAAGACTGACCTCTGTAGTTTTTAACTCTCAGACTTTCCGCATCAGCTTCCAAGCAATTCAAGTACAGTTTAGGTTGTTCTGTCCTGCTTCTTAATTGCATGGAGGTTTTTGCTCATGCTTTTCTGTTGGTAATTTTTTATTCTCTCTGTCCCTGTGATCCTCTCTTCTGATTTCGTGGGCAGCAGTTTGCCTCTGACCTTAATTCTCCAACAGATCTGTGAAGAGTTGTTGATTCAATTTATTACTTCTTAGAAAGGAGCGACAACTCCCCAGCTCCTTATATTCTGAACCAGAAATCAGAAGTCTCCTCCTATCCTTTTACTTCTCTCGCTTTCTCTTTTTTTTTTTTAAGATTTTATTTATGTATTTAGAGGGAGAGCAACCAGTGGGGAGGGGCAGTGGGAGAGGGAGATCCTAGGATCATGACCTGAGCAGAAGCCAGTTGTTTAACTGACTAAGGCCACCCAGATGTCCCTGCTGTCTTCTCTTTCATGTTCTCGTATTTAAGCATCTATACTTTACATAGGTTATGGCTATGTTCTGTTTTTGTCTTGGTCTTTCAATTGTGTTTTCAGTTCTTTGAATATAAATGCTGATATATCTGGAATATTTGTCTCTTATGGTTTATGTGCCTCAAGAATTTGGTAATGGCTTACCTGAGTCATTTCTGACTTTTTTTTCTTGTCAGCATCTTAGCTAGCCTTATAGATATCTAAGGGCTTGACTAGAGTTGGGGAATCCATTTTCACAGTGGTTCACTCCACATGGCCTTTAATTGATGCCTCCGTTTTTCAGCACATAAACCTCTATGAAAGGCTGCTTAAATATCTTCAGGTCACGGCGCTTAACTATTCCCAGAAAGCTTGATCTGACAGAGAGGAAAAAAAAGGTTTTGATAACCTTTATGGCTTCACTTCAGAAATTACACTGACATTTCCGCAAAGATATATAATTAAGAAAGTTTATTGCAACTGTGTTTTATTAGCAGTAAACATTATAAAAACTAACATTCTCTCGTTATTACCTATTCAGTTCATGCAGCTCTATGTACTCATTAATTATCAAATGTTCTTAATCTTTAAGTCTTAAATTTTTTAAATACAGTAAATGTAGAATGAGAAGTGTGATCCCAGTTTCATTAACTATTTACAGATCTATATGGAAAATTTTATTTTAAAGTACAGTGTTTTCATTAAATATACATGGATATCAAATTGCTAAATGTTATATATATGTGTGTGTGTGTGTGTGTATATATACATATATATGTATGTATGTATGTATATGTATATGTGTGTGTCATTGAAAGTAAAGTCTGGAGTATTTAATTTTTAAGACCTCATCAGCTGACTTCTCCAATGAGAATTCCCCAGCAACTCCCCCAGATGAACAAGGTCAAGGTGATGCTCCACCACAGCATGAAGACGAAGAACCTGCATTTCCACATACTGACTTGGCAAAGTTGGATGACATGATCAATAGGTGAATTGATTTGGTTTTTTATTTTTAATGGAGCTAATAAACTAGAAAAGCAGATTTTTTTTAATCAGCATCGCCACTGCTAAAGAATGAGAAAAAAAGTGGATTGTAAGAATAGTAACTTTTCTGTGTTCTTAATTGCTGTTAATACTTAAGTCATTGTCAGATACTTTGTAACTCATTATTGATATAGGCATTAGTATGAATTTTTAAAAATTGAAAGATGATAGGAATATTTAAAATTAATGATGCTTTGTGATCCTAATGGGTGTGTTTCATTCCTAGAACTATAGGTAGGGAGTTCCTTTTGTGCGTCTATAAAGATCATTTCTCTTTGGTATATTGACTGCTAGACTTGCTCGATGACCTTTCTTATTTATAGGATGTCCATTTTATATAACATATATTGTGAAAGATTGTAGTTTGGTAGTTTTTGATTTTTTTTTTAAAGATTTTTATTTATTTATTTGACAGAGGAGAGAGATCACAAGTAGGCAGAGAGGCAGGCAGAGGGAGAGAGGGAAGCAGGCTCCCTGCTGAGCAGAGAGCCCGATGCGGGACTCAATCCCAGGACCCTGAGATCATGACCTGAGCCGAAGGCAGAGGCTTTAACCCACTGAGCCACCCAGACACCCAGTTTTTTATTTTTATTAAAGTGTATTTATAATTAGGACTGGAAGACTGTTATATTAAGTCTTTAGTGACAGGGAAATTAAAAGCTTTTGCATAACCTATAACTAAAACACCAGAAAGTATCGATATACATCTAACAGATTTTTTTTTTTTGTAAAAGGTGTCTTTTGTTGTCTTTCTGTAAAGGATTTAGGTACAGATGGAATACAGTTCTTTCTGGGAAGGAATGGATTAGTCAGTGGAATATATTCTTTAAGTACTGATGTTTTCATTATACTACGGAAAATCCTGTCCTGGGTATGATGGCATCTGCATTGCTTTTGATGTAGGAGTTACTTAGGATGGTACACGGGCTTAGAAGTTCTTCAAGTCATGTATAGTATTCAAGAAAAGTTGGTGTATGTCATGTTGAATTGAAGGAGAAATAAGCCATTTGTCTCATTATTTGTCTTTGTGAAGAAGAGTCAAAGAAGTATTACTGATATCTGAACCTCAAAAGAATACTTTTTTCCCTCCTGACTTTTAACAATGGGTATTTTTAATTGATAATTGATTATTTTTAGTTTTGGGGGCCCATAAAAGTTATTTATTGAATTCTCCTTCATTGCTGTATCTCTACTTACACAGTGCTTTTAAAAATCGTGTGTGTAGATATAGTAGTTCATTTTTAGTTTCACAAAGCAAATAATTTCCCAATCTCTTCTTTCATTTTATGGTAAATGTATAATATAGTCAGAATTTTTTCACTTTTTCATAGTAAAATTAATTTTGTAGGTAAGTTTTTTATAGTATTGCATTTGTGCTCAAATAATAACAGCATTTTAAAATTTTGTAATAATTTTAGACCTCGGTGGGTGGTTCCAGTTTTGCCAAAAGGGGAATTAGAAGTGCTTTTAGAAGCTGCAATTGATCTTAGTAAAAAAGGTGAGTGATGTTACTATGTTTTCCATAGTAGATGCTATTGTAGATGCTTATATATTGTTCTTGAAGGCTTTTGTTTTTATAAAGTTACAGTATATTCTAGTTATCTATTCTTAGACTACAATATCTTACTAAACTTTCTGTTAGGGCAAAGGTTCAGAAAAACTTTTGGATAAACTTTTAAGTACCTCTGACTGTTAAAATTTCATGCAGAACTTTATATGTATATTAGTATTTGTGAGAGTAGGATCTGTTGGTTTGTATATTTTTGAAGGGGCTATTATTTAAAAGTTAAAAATATTTTCTAAATATTTCTAAATACTATTTTTTCTAAATAGTTTTTTTTAATCTGTAGTATACATTAAAACATATTTTACAATTTAAAAATACTAAATGGCCATATGAATCCAGATTTACCAATTGACCTTTTTTGCATTTAAGCATATGTTAATTTGCAAGTAAATTCAGTAAAAATTATTTAGTTGCCATTTGAATGACTTGCTGAACAGCCAGTGAACCAAAAGATACACCAATCTTATTTTTTTATGAAACTTGCTGTTACGTTATATTTTTGTAATAAAATGTCAAGATTGCATTTTGGCTTTTTAAAAACTTACAAAAAAATTTTTTTGGAAAAATGTCTTGATAAATATGGTCTTTTTTTTTTTTAAGGCTCAAACAAAAACATTTTGTGTTGGAGTCAGTCACTTTTTGATGACTTTGTTCTACCCAATATTAGATGCAGCTGAATTCTTAATAGGAAATGGCTAATTTTTGTAATATTCTCTACTTACTTAAGGCCCTCAAGGCTAAAATGAAAGGCTAATTCCATTTTATTTCCCAGATTATTCAGTAGGCAGATTTTTAACATCTTTGGTATCTGTAATGTCTTTTACATAGTCTATGTTGTGTTTTTCTTGGCAGTGTTAATAATTTAATTAGCTAGCAATACCCTTCAGTCATTTAAAGAATGTTTTGTTTTTAATCTTACAAATTATGAAAATATTTTATCAGGTAACAGATGTTTCTCAACACTCAAGTTTCTTTTGTTAGTTTGCACGTTTATAAGTTAATTGAAGGACCCTATGAACTAGACATGTTTTAAATCCTAAAGGTACAAAATGAACAAAAATCGAAATACTGCTTTGTTTAATAGCACTGCCATTCAGTGGATGTATAAGTTTTGCTGAGTCTTTTCCCCATTCATTTTTTCTGGGATCCCTCACAGTGGGATCATTGCGAGGCAAAGTTTAAAAAAAAATTTTTTTTAAGATTTTATTTATATATTTGACAGAGAGAGAGATCACAAGTAGGCAGAGAGGCAGGCAGAGAAAGAGGGGGCAGCAGGCTCCCCGCTAAGCAGAGAGCCCGATGTGGGGCTCGATCCCAGGACCCCGAGATCATGACCTGAGCCGAAGGCAGAGGCTTTACCCCACTGAGCCACCCCAACCTCCTGTAAAGTTTAATTTTTTAAGAGTAGTCCTGGATTTAAATAATCTGTCGACACGTATATGATCTAAACCAAATGCACTGTACAAATTTAGTATTTCTGAGTTCTTAAGAAGTGTTAGAAGTTTTCTTTTTGGCACTGAGTGTATTGGTTTTCTTCAAACAAAGAAGTAAGCGTGCATAGATAATGAAAAATGATGAAAGGACTAATTAATTATGAAGACTAGACAGAATTCATGTTTTAAATTTGTTGTTAAACAATTTATACCCAAACAGAATTTTAAAACAATTTTTTTAATGTTGTGAACTGTATTTGCAGTGAAATGCTTTTATTCCCTTTTTACTCAGTACTTTTTTATTTAAAATCTAGTAACATATCTTGAAGCACTTTCAGTTTTATTATCTTAAATGATAAAATTGCTCAGGGAAATGTTTTCTTTATGCTAAATTTATTGTAATTTTTTTTTAATCTATTCTTAGGTCTTGATGTTAAAAGTGAAGCATGTCAGCGTTTTTTTCGAGATGGGTTAACAGTATCTTTCACTAAAATTCTTATGGATGAGGCAGTGAGTGGCTGGAAATTTGAAATTCATGTGAGTCTTCTAATTTATTTTGGAGACTCATATTTACTTGGTGATGTGTATGAATTTATCTTTGGAAAATATTATTATGAATAACATATTAAGTCTAATGATATGTGTTTGACACGATTGAAGTTTTTTGAGAGCAGTCTTGTCTTTTAGAATGAATTTGAGATTTTGAGTCCTGAAACCTTGGTTTATTCTGTGTCCTGGAATCCCAAATGCGCATCACACATTTCATCAAATGTATCATGTTATTAATTATAAGAGTCCAGTATTTTTTATAACTTTGAGAAAGAAAAATACCCAGGATGGCAAATAGAAGACTCCCAATATAATTAGGACACCAAAGGGTATAATTTTAGTAGAGATGTACCTGATAAATAAATTCATAATGCAAAAAAAAAAAAGGGGGGGGAATAAATAAATAAATTCGTAATGCATAAATGCCAAGCGAGGGATATCACAAGCTTAAAAATTTAAATTTTACAAGCTTGGAAATTTAAACCACAAACCACTAATCCCACAGGTTTTTGGTATGAATTCAAGCTACAATTTTTTAATAATTAGAAAAATCAAATTCTGAAGTATTCTCAAATTGGTAGTGTCTTCAAGTAAATGGCTGCAGAAAGTCTGACTACTGTCAGGAAATAGCTTGAGTCTAGGACAACGCAAGCAGATGCAGAATAGTGCAAGCTGCCATTGATTTCTTAGATACCTTTGTAACCAGAGATTTTGAAAGTGAAAAGATACACATCTTACTTGAATCATTGAACTCTAAAACCTGGTTCTTCTGTATAACATAGAATTATTCAAGAGTCATAAAGCAAACAGTATTGTTCTGTAGACTTGAACCTAGAAAATAGAACTTGGACATTACCCACAAATGAATATAGTATGTAGATCCTAACATTTTCTAATCTGACATGTAACTTTTTAGTGTTAGAGGTAGACATTTGGGAAGTTATCTGACTTTTGAATTGATATTTAGATCCCGGTCTCCTAATCTTGGATAATTGACAGGATTTTGAACATTTAGGTTATAGAATTATTGCCTGTAAAGTACAGATGCCAAAGAAAGAAAATGGTAATTTGCATATCTACTCTGTGGACACAGAATAGAAATAGACAATCTGTGCTGCCTACTTCATCTGTAACCTTTCTTGCATCAGTTTTGAAACTAGGTGCAATACAAATACGAAGTAAGTTAATTATTAATTTATTTTTACGGATATGTCAGTTTTGATCACAGTATTTGTGAAGTTAAGCAGAATTCAGATGACCCGTATAGAAAAATAGAAAGAGAACATTATTAACAAATTAGAGTGTTTCTGTGCTTGAAATTACAATGTTACCTCTTTTAAATGAACTTCTCTTGTCCTTGTCCCTTTTCATATAACAGAGGTGTATTATTAACAATACTCATCGTCTAGTGGAGCTTTGTGTGGCCAAGTTGTCCCAAGACTGGTTTCCACTTCTGGATCTTCTTGCTATGGCCTTAAATCCTCATTGCAAATTCCATATCTACAATGGTACACGTCCATGTGAATCAGTTTCTACAAATGCTCAGTTGCCTGAAGATGAACTATTTGCTCGTTCCTCAGATCCTCGATCACCAAAAGTGTGTTGGTTTTCGAAATCAAATGCTATTTTATGCTTGTTACAGAACTTTAGTGACATGAACATTTCTTTAACATAATGATCAGTATATAACTTTGTTTTATGTGAGTTTGTTTAAAAAACACATTATTTAATATATATAGTGATTCATTAACATTGTATAAGGGGCCAGCAGCACAAAACTCATGCTTGACCAAAGCTATTATGTATTGACCAGTTGATGAAGATGGTTATATTGGAAATTTATGCTATTCTTCCCATAGTAGCAAGATACGATATTGCTCCTTCAGTGTTAGAAATGACTTTAGAGAATATAACTGTTTTAAGTCAAAAGAGCATGGGCTGTACTTTGCACTTCATGTATATTTAATAGTAAAAACATACATTTATGACAGGCTATGTAAACAAAATTTTTTTTTAAGATTTTATTTACTTGGTGGGGAAGAGAAAGAGCACAAGCACAGGAGAGGGAGAGGAGGACGCAGACTCCCCACTGAGCAGGGAACCCCAGGACCCTGAGATCATGACCTGATCATGACTGACGCACCCAGGCACCCGTAAACAGATTTTTAAAATTTTTACTATTTTGTGACATATCCTAAGGCATTTTGTAATAAGATTTAATTAATTTGTGAGAGAGAGCAGACAAAGGGAGAGGGAGAAGCAGAGTCCCTGCGGAGCAGGGAATCCCACTGGGACTTAATCACAGGACCTGGAGATAATGATCTGAGCAGATGCTTGACTGACTGAGCCACCTAGGTGCCCCTCATTAGGTATTTCTTAAAATGCTTTGATTTCTTACGAGGAAATCTTAGTGTTGTTAGCATCTGAGTTTTGGGTCACATAAATAATCTTTCAGTCTATATTCATTTTGCAGAGAAGATATGATCTGCCCAAATTGTACCTAATTTCAAGGAAGCTCAGTAGAAAATTAAAAACTAATGATGTATCAGTACAGCCAAGAAATTAGCCAAAAGCACTGAATTAGCAGACCCGGCTATAAAGAAGGCTGCCTATCTTGTCTGTGTTCATTCTAGTGTCTCAGTGTTTTACATGTTATTTTAGTGAGTTTTTAATGTCTCAAAGACTGCTTGATTATGTTCATTTTGGTTAATTTTTTAACACAATGAAAAGTTACCAAAGTAGAAGCAGAAAGAAGAACATAGCCTTGTCATGTCATTGCATGTATGCCATGTCATGTCATCTTTGTCATGTATGTCATTTGCACACATACATAAATAGAATCCAAAAAATAATAGCCCAAAATCCCTGTAAAGTTATGTGAAATGTGTGCATAAACAGTAATTTGACCGTTTTCTTACTAATTTGGATGCCTGTCATTTCTGTTTCATCCCTAAGTTCTATGGCTAGCCTTTTGTATTTAGTACCTTTAGCTGTATAGGTTTGGTCAAGTTAGGCATCCTTATTTGGTTCCTAATCTTGGAGGTAAAGGTTTCAGTATTTCATCATTGAGTTTGATACTGGTTTTTTGTATATGGCCTTTATTAATTCGAAGCAATTTTCTTTTGTTCTTAGTTTGTTCAGTGTTTTTATCATTTTAGGTTGTTGAATTTTGCCTAGCACTTTTTCAGCATGAATTGAAATGGGAGGTGGAGGGTTTTTTTTCTTTGATTCTAGTAATGTGGTGTGTATTACATTGATTGATTTTGTATATCAAGACATCTTTGCATCCCAGGGAGAAACATCCCATTTGTTCATGTTGCTAGTATGTTGTTGAGGGGTTTTATATCAGTGTTCTTTAGTATTACTCTGTAAAATCATTGTTTGGCTCTGGTATCAGAGTAATCCTGGTCTCTTAAATTGAATTTGGATATGTTTCTTCCTCTTCACTTTTTTGGAAAAACTTCAGATTGGTGTTAACTCTTCTTCTTAAGTGCTTGTTGAAATTTTCAAGCGAAGCCATTTGGACCTTCATTTTTCTTTGTTGGAAAGTTTTTGATTGGTGATTCAGTCTCCTTACTAATTTTAAGCCTGTTAAGATACTGTTTCTTCCTGATCAGTTGTGGTAAAAGTTGTGTGTTCTAGAAATTTGTCCATTTTATCTAGGCTATCCAGTTTGTTAACACTGATTCGTAGTACTTCCAATATAATTATTCGTAGTGCTTTCTAATTTTTTTTAATTTCTGCGAACTCTAGTAAAGTCCTCTTTGTCAATTCGGATTTTGGTTAAGTTTTTTTCCTTATTTACTTAAACTTGTTGATTCTTTTTCAGGAAGGAACTTTTTTTTTTTTCTTCTTTTTCCTCTTTCTATTTTTCTATTCTCTATTTTGTTTATCTCTGATGTTTCATTGTGCTAGTTTTGGGTTTAGTTTGATACTCTTTTTGTAGTTTCTTTAAAAGTGAAATGTTACATTGTTGATTTGAAATCTTTTTTTTTTTTTAACATTTAAAACTATAAATTTTCCTTGTGGTACATATTCCTCCTTTGATTAATTGGTTAAGAATATGTTGTTTTATTTCTTCATATTTGTGGATTTTCCAGATTTTCTTCTGTTACAGATTTCTAATTCCATTGTAATCTGAAAAGACTCTTTCTGTGACTTACTTTGTTTTTAATTTTATTTTTTTACTTGAGAGAGAGATCATGTGCATGAGCAGGGGAGGGGCAGAGAGCCAATGGGAGAGGGACAAGTAGACTCCATGCTAGGTAGGGGGCTGGATGGACATGGCGCTGAATCCCAGGACCCCAGGATCATGACCTGAGCTGAAGGCAGCCACTTAACCGAGTTAACCACCCAGGCACACCTGATTTTACTCTTTTTAAGACTTCTTTCTGCAGAATATTTTATGTGCACTTAGAAAGAATATGTATTCTACCCTTGTTGAGTATAGTGTTCTGTATGTCTGAAAGGTTCGATTGTCCTGTAATGTTTTGTAAGACTGTTTTTTGCTTATTTTGTTCTGTTTAGCTGTTGTTATTGGAAAGGCAATATTGAAGTCTCCAAGTAGTATTCTAGGACTGTTTCTCCAATTTGTCAATAGTTGCTTCATATATTTAAAAACTCTGAAGTTGGGTGCATCAGTTCTTATACTCGTTACATCTTCTTGGTGAATTGACCTTCAGTTATCATGTGTCTTGTCTCTTATCACAGTTTTTGATTTAACAGTCCACTTTTTTGATAGCTATTCTCTTTCCGTTTTGGTCACTTTCTGCATGAAACATATTTTTCCATCTTTGTCTTTTAAGCTATACATATCCTAAGAACTACAGTGACTCTTTCAGGGATGACTGTGTGGCTCAGTCCCTTAAGCAGCTCCTTTGGGCTCAGGTCATGATCTCAGCGCCTGGCCAGAGTCTGGCTCCCTGCCCAGTGGGGAGTCTGCTTCTCCCTCTTCCTATGCCGTTCCCTGTGTTTATATTCTCTTGTGCATGCTCTCTCTCCCTCTCTCAAATAAATAAAACCTTTAAAAAAAAAAAAAGTTTTTAAAATATAAATAAATAAAATCTTTAAAATAAATAAAATCTTAAAAAAAAAGATTATATTTATTTGAGAGAGAGCTCAACAGAGTGTGTGTGGGGGAGTGGCAGGCAGCAGAAGGGAGAAGCAGACTCCCCACTGAGAAGGGAGCCGGGTGCTGGGCTTGATCCCAGCAACCTGGTACCGTAACCTGAGCTGAAGTCAGAGGCTTAACCAACTCCGCCAACTCAGGCACCCCCAAAAAGTAAAGTCTTTACAAAAATAAATAGAATCTTTTAGTCATTGTGCACTGGATCCTGGTTTCTTCTTTTTTTTTTTTTTTTTTTTTTTAAGATTTTATTTTCAGAGAGAGGTGCAAGTGGAAGGAGGGGCAGAGGGACATAAAGAATCTCAGGCAGACTCCCCACTGAGGAGGGAGCCCAGTGCAGGGCTCCATCCTAGGATGCTGAAATCATGACCTGAGCCAGAATCAAGAGTCAGACTCTTAACTGACTTGTCACCCAGGTACCTCTGGATCCTGGTTTCTTATCATTTCTGCTGATCTATATACTTTTGATTGAAAAGTTTAATCTGTTTATATTCAGTGTTGTTATACTGATAAGGAAGGATGTACTTTTGTACCGTTTTGTTCTTTGTTTTCCATATATCTTATAGTTCTTTTGTATATTATTTCCTTCCTTACTGA
Organism: Potos flavus; assembly: GCA_028534135.1. Lineage (NCBI taxonomy): Eukaryota > Metazoa > Chordata > Mammalia > Carnivora > Procyonidae > Potos > Potos flavus. Next base: position 319,921 of record JAPYYM010000020.1, read on the forward strand.
CTTTTACTTACTTGGTTGATTTTTTTTGTACTGACATATTTTCATTCCCTTCCCATTCCCTTTGGGGTATATGTGTTCACTCTCTGTTTTAGGAAAAACACTCTGTGTTTTCTTTTTTTATTTGTTTGTTTGACAGGGAAAGCACAAGTAGGGGCAACAGCAGGCAGAGGGAGAAGCACATTTTCTCCTGAGCAAGTAGCCCAGTGCTAGGACTCTATCCCATGACCATGGGATCATGAGCTGAGCCAAAGGCAGATACTCAACAACTGAGCCACCAGGGGCTCCTGAAAGTTCTGTTGTATTTCTCAATCAGTAATTTGCCTTAGGAGGCTTGTAATTAGCCATTTTCATGAACTGTGCCTGCTCCTTCCCATGGAATCCCCCTAGTCTAAGTTCCAAGCCACTTTTGATTTTCTGGCCTTCAAAATAGTGACACAACCAATCTGTCAGGCAGCTCACAACTAGGTTATAATGTTGCAGAGTTAGTTCTCTTTGCTGTCTTTAGTTCGTGTAAGGGAATTGAGGACCCTAAAATGTGCTTCTCTGGAGAAGTAGGCATGGGTGAGTAAAAACACGATGAAATTGCCTAACTCTTTTGAATGTGATTGTTTTTGATTCTCTGTTTGTTCGGTTGCTATAAATTGCGGACTGATTTCCAGAAATCTTGGAGATAAAGTTATTTCATAACAATAAGACTTTAGAGCTTTCCGATCTTAAAACTAGCTGATGCCACTCCTCAATTTAACCTTTTCAACCAAATGTAAAGGTAGGAATATAGTGTACTGAATTTATTTATTTTTTAATATTTTATTTATTTGAGAGAGCACAAGCAGGGAAAGCAGAGCGGGAGAGGGAGAAGCAGACTCCCCACTGAGCAGGGAGGCCGATGTGGGACTCGATCCTGGGACCTTGGGACCATGACCTGAGCAGAAGGCAGACCCTTAACCAACTGAGCCACCCAGACACTCTGTAGTATACTGAATTTATTCATAAATAATTGATTTCCTGGAGGTTTTAAAATTTATTTTAGGTTCCCATATCAAATTTAGCATCGGCATACACAGATACATTCTTTTTATGACAGTTTTCTGTTACTTAGCATTTCCCATATGTCTTGAATAATTTATTGTTTTATTTTCTTGTTTTGTTTTAAGTAGGCTCTACTCCCACATGGAGCCCAACACAGAGCTTGAAATCACAACCCTAAGATCGAGATCTGAGCTGAGATCGAGTCAGAAACTGAACTTCCCGGGCACCCCTGAATAATTTTTTTTGCCTATTTTTAAATGTAGAACTTATATCTGCCTCTGATTGGGAGTAGAAGTGCCTCTTTCCTGGGTTTTTGTTTTTTGTTTGTTTTCTGCTAAAACTCAGCTTTTTAGATTTAATGAGGCTTTTTGTTTTGTTTTAAGATTTTGTTTCTTTGAGAGAGGGAGAGAAAGCACAAGCAGAAACTTTACATTTGGTTTAAAAGGTTAAATTGAGGAGGTAGAGGGAGAGGAAGGCTCCCCACTGAGCAGGGAGACCGATAGGGGACTCCATTGGACCTGGAGATCATGACGCAGTCTGAAGGCAGCTGCTTAACTGACTGAGGCACCCAGGAGCCCCTTAGTGATCTTTCTTATGTATTTGTATTATTACTATTGATTTTTACATGTATATAACTTTTTCTTTTTACATTATGTATAAAAATGTTTTTAGCTGACTGTACAACCTTTACTTAATTCCTGTTCAAATACATGGGACATGAATAAATTACAGCTGTGCCCCTACGAGCTACTCTAATTGCAGCTTACGCTGCTTCTGACTGAAGGGATACAGAGAACAAAATAGAATAGGAAAAATTTTAAGTCTTCATAAATATATGAATGACTATATAATATGAATATTATTTTTTAAAGATAATTTAATGTAATTAATTTATTGAGCCTCCTATTTCTGACTTATTTAAACATATATTCCAGATATAACTTAAAAAATTTTTGTTATAGGAAAGAATTAACTGTTGGTATTGACTGTGTTGCAGGGTTGGCTAGTGGATCTGATCAATAAATTTGGCACATTGAATGGGTTCCAGATTTTGCATGATCGTTTTATTAATGGATCAGCATTGAGTGTTCAAATAATTGCATCCCTTATTAAGTAAGTTATATTTTTAAAGTTGGTATTTATTCTACTTACTGTATTACCTTGAAAATCATTAAAAGTTAGTTTTCTAGTCTTTATTTTAAATTGGTAATATGACATTTTTCTAAGTATTAAAACTAAAAGTATGTGTTAAAAGAATACAGATATTAGAAATTTTCTTTTCTTATTTCAGACCATTTGGACAATGCTATGAGTTTCTCAGTCAACATACAGTGAAAAAATACTTTCTTCCAGTTATAGAAATAGTTCCACAGTTTTTAGAAAATTTAACTGATGAAGAACTAAAAAAGGAAGCAAAGAATGAAACAAAAAATGATGCCCTTTCAATGATTATTAAATCTCTGAAGAATTTGGCTTCTAGAATTCCAGGACAAGAAGACACTGTAAAAAATTTAGAAATTTTTAGATTGAAAATGATACTCAGGTAAGATACTTCCCTCTTTAAATAATTATTCGCTTGCCTTTTTAAAATGGTATTTAAATCAAAATTTCTCTTGTAGATTGTTGCAGATCTCTTCTTTCAACGGAAAGATGAATGCACTGAATGAAATTAACAAAGTGATATCTAGTGTATCATATTATACTCATCGTCATGGTAATCCTGAGGAGGATGAGTGGCTGACAGCTGAGCGAATGGCAGTAAGTTCCTTTGATTTTCTTTTATGAATAAGAATCTGCACCAGTTACAACTGTGAGTAAGATTAGCACCAATCGGTGTTAGAAACAACAATGACAGAAATAATTCTGAAATTGAGACATGGATTCATGACTGGTAAAGCCTAAAACTTTCTATAGTGGTAATAAGTGATTTGTTAATAAGTTAACCTAACACTTCCTATTAACCTAACCTATTATTGTGTCCTTGGTAAATTTACCATCATTGAATACAGGTATGAATGATGCACTTATAGTTTCGTGGTTTGGCTGAAATGCAGTAGGTAAATGGGTAGATCTGGAATTTAGTGAATTAATTGACATTATGGAAACTCAATTTGGTTTCGAGTTCTAAAGTGAGACTTCTAATTAAAGGAATAAAATCTCTGATTTAACATTGTATCATTTCTAAAACTAAATTTGTTTTTAAGATTTTATTTATTTATCAATGAGTGAGCACAAGCAGGGTTAGTGGTAGACGAGAGAGAAGCAGGCTCCCCGCTGAGCAAGAAGCCTGATGTGGGACTTGATCCCAGGACCCTGGGATTATGACCTAAGCTAAAGGCAGACTGAGCCACCCAGGCATCCCTAAAACTTAATTTTTGAATCATTTATGTCTGTCATTTTGGCATTGAAAGGGAAGAGTTTAAGTAGATATTTATATGTTTAAGTGTTAAAGTGAATACTGTCCAGTAGCCTTGTAAGGTATTTGCTTGGTAATATATTTTGAGAATTTATTGTATACCAGTACTGGCTCAGCAGACTGAGCCACCCAGGCATCCCTAAAACTTAATTTTTGAATCATTTATGTGTGTCATTTTGGCATTGAAAGGGAAGAGTTTAAGTAGATATTTATATGTTTAAGTGTTAAAGTGAATACTGTCCCGTAGCCTTGTAAGGTATTTGCTTGGTAATATATTTTGAGAATTTATTGTATACCAGTACTGGGTATAAATGTGTTAAGAATGATCTCCACCTTAAACGAGTCCTCAGTTTAATAGTGAAAATGATTTTGGGGGACCCGGCTGGCTCAGTCAGTAGAGCTTGTGACTCTACTTGTGACTCTCAGTCTCAGGGTTGTGAGTTCAAGCCTCACAGTGGGCCTCAAGCTTTTTTTTTTTTTTTTTAAGATTTTATTTATTTATTTGACAGAGAGAGATCACAAGTAGGCAGAGAGGCAGGCAGAGAGAGAGGGGGAAGCAGGCTCCCGGCTGAGCAGAGAGCCCGATGCGGGGTTCGATCCCAGGACCCTGAGATCATGACCTGAGCCGAAGGTAGAGGCTTAACCAACTGAGCCACCCAGGTGCCCTTGGAGGTTTTTTAAATAGTGAAAATGATCAAAATGTAAAAGATGTTTGAGACTTCTTGGTTATTGAGAAGTGATATGTAACCTAGACCCCAGGTTCTGACTCAGTGTTAGGAGTCAGGTTTCACGTATGCCGTTTACCTACTTTGTGAAACATCAACCATTTAACTACTTAAAATGTCCACTTGTCTGTGAATTATTACCTGTTCTTGAAAGGTACAGAAAATGACAGTGTTGAGAAACCTTTGAAGCAGCATGTCATTTCTGTGGCATTTCTCTTGATTTTTTTTTCCCAAAGAATGTGTAAGACAGATTATTGTAAGAAATATAACACTGATAGTATGATATCCTCACAGATAGTATGAGAAATATGCTGAGCTACATTTAATGGGACCATTTCTGTATGTGAAAAGTTAAATTCTTTACTATTTATTGTAATATTTTTTCATTAAAACAACAAAAAGCACATTATCTTTACATATGTTGTGCTTACAACAATAAGCACATTACATGGAATATAATTTTCAAGTTTAGTACATCTGGGAGCGCTTTGTGTGCAAAATTGGATTCTGTGTAATATTGAGTAGTTTTGCATTAAAACAATGCATAAACATGTTACATTAGAATGTTATAATATGTAAATGTTAACATGTTTTAATCCAGTAACGTTACTCAGAAATCTGAACTATATATTAATTTTTTACTTGTATTTGTTTCAGCTTTTCGAGATGTAATTGTATATGTTACTCTTTAAATTTAAACATACCAAATAAATAAATGAATTTAAACCTACAGTATAAAGATTTAATTTACATACACATTTGACTTTTTTTTTTTTTTTGGTTAAGATTTTATTTATTCGTTTGAGACAGAGAGCATGAGCAGGGGGAGAGGGAAAGGAAGAAGCAGACTCCCTGCTGAGCCAGGAGTGTAAAGCAGACTCCATCCCAGGACCTGGAGACCAGGACCTGAGCAGAAGGCAAATGCTTATTAACCATCTGAGCACGCTGGGCACCCCTACAATGCCCTGCATAATTGAAAATCCTCGTACAACTTGATACACCAAAAGGTTAACTAATAAAAGCCTTATATTTTATAAATGTCAGTTATCAAATATTTTATATATGTACTACATAATATATATTCTTAATCAAGAAAAAGAAAATGTTAAGTAAACATAAGGGAAAATAAGTGTGCATACATAGACTCAACACAGTTCAAACCTGTGTTGTCAGATGATTACCACAGTAAATTTAGCAGCTATCATCCTGTATAGATTTTTTTAAAAAGAAAAAATATTTTTTTCTTGTGAGAACTCTTAGAGTATACTGTCTGGGGGTTCCTGGGTGGCTCATTCAATTAAGCATATGCCTTCAGCTTAAGTCCTGATCCCAGATTCCCAGGATCTACATCCAGTTTCCTGCTGGGCAGGGAGGCTGCTTTTTCTTTCCCTCTGCCCCTCCACCCTCATGCTTGAGCTCGCTTGCTCTCTCAAATAAATAACATCTTAAAAAAAAAAAAAAAATATATATATATATATATATATATATACTGTCTGTACGTCATACAGCACTGTTGAATATTTCGGTACCATGTGGTACATTTATATTCTGGTGCTTATGTATCTTGTAATTGCAATTTTGCCCACCCTGATCTTAGCTTCTGCTGAAACAATTTTTGTATTACATTTAGGAATGGATACAGCAAAACAATATCTTATCCATAGTCTTGCGAGATAGTCTTCATCAACCTCAGTATGTGGAAAAGCTAGAGAAGATTCTTCGTTTTGTGATTAAAGAAAAAGCTCTTACATTACAGGATCTTGATAACATTTGGGCAGCACAGGTAAGGAATTTAATTATAGCTATTTTATAAGAAAGATACTAAAAATTAATATTTTGTGGTAGTTATTAGGTCTTGGCATATGAATTTGTATTATTTGACTTTTTCTTAAGTTTAACTCTTGACATATACCGAATTCTGTTAAGAATATTTTTAAAGAAAAAAAAGGTTACCCTGATCTTGACAGCCTTTGCAGGTGTAAATCATAAATTACACAGTAGTTATGTGTATTACGTATAGACTTAAAAGAATAATAAATTTGGGTTTTTTACTTGCAAGTTGTATGAAGAAATAAATGTTAGAAGAATAATATATGTATTTTTAAAATTTTATTTATTTATTTGACAGAGAGAGACACAGCAAAAGAGGGAACACAAGCAGGGGGAGTGGGAGAGGGAGAACAGGCTTTCCACCAAGCAGGAAGCACGATGCAGGGCTCCATCCCAGGACCCTGGGACCATCACCTGAGCCAAAGGCAGACGCTTAATGACTAAGCCACCCAGGAGCCTCACCCCACCCTTCTTAAAACAAAAACTAAAAAAATATTTAGTCTTCTCATCATTGAGTACTTAGTATTCAGTTTTGAGATGACCCACTATTTTGCCTTATTTTCTCTTCATTTTATTTAGAAATATCTGTAAATAATTTTCATTTGAATTCTGAAAGCACATTACCATTTATACCAAGAAATTGAGTATAAAATGATATAAGTAGGAGCTCTTTTAAAATATTAAAAATTCTCCTATAACCTCAAATTAAGCAAGTGAAAATATTTTATTAATAGAAGTGGACACAATAGTTCTACTTTGTTTGTTTGTTTTTATTTATTTGACAGAGAGAGAGATCGTAAGTAGGCAGAGAGGCAGGCAGAGAGCGGGGGGAAGCAGGCTCCCCGCTGAGCAGAGAGCCCGATGCAGGGCTCGATCCCAGGACCCTGAGATCATGACCTGAACCGAAGGCAGAGGCTTAACCACACACTGAGCCACCCAGGCACCCCCATTTCTTTAAACTTAAGTACACTGTGATTCTTTTGTTTACTTTGATATATTACATACTGTTTTTCAACAGGCAGGGAAACATGAAGCCATTGTGAAGAATGTACATGACCTGCTGGCAAAGTTGGCTTGGGATTTTTCTCCTGAACAACTTGATCATCTTTTTGATTGCTTTAAGGTAGTAATTCAAATAGTTAAAGTAGTACCATCTTATCTTAAGTAGAATTAATTAATTAGATATATTTGTGTTTAGCCAGTATGTACTTTCTATCAAATTTCACCAAAGAATCTTTCATGAAGAATTGGTTGTTATTCCAGTCAGAATTTAACATTAGTTTTTATTATAGTTATGATTTCCATCACAGAGTAATCGTTTGTTTCACTCAGGTTATTTCAGTTTGTTAAACTTCCTCTGGTGACTTTTATTTTTGCATACTTTTGCATTTGGAAATGCAGGAGAGTGTTATTTGCTACAATAAATAGACATTTTAAATATAGAGATAAAAGAATACACTAAACTGCAGTGGTTCTCTGGGATAACATATACAAAACATAGACGTGAGACTCAGAAAACTAAGAGTCTCTGACATCCTATCTGCATTAATTTAATTGAGCACTTTTTTATATTCAGTCTCTGTAGTTGGCAAAGTTGGTCGGAGAATTTGTAGATTAGGAAGATAAAATCATATGCCATTGTTCATAAATGATTATTCTAGTAACCATAGGCATTAGAATAATGAGATTTTTTGTTGAAGTAATTTTCATTGCTACTGGTAACTTTAAGTTGGTACAATAAATGAGAAAAACATTTGACATTACCTGTCAAAATGTATGTTTCCTGTTCTGTAATACACCTGTTGTATTTCTGAACGTGTACCCTGAAAAAATTCATCATGTGTGTATCAGGATATATGTTCAAAAATCCATAGCATGGTGCCTGACTAAGTAACTTGGTAGAGCAGGGAGCTGTTGATCTCAGTAAATTCGAGCCCCGTGTTGGGTATAGAGATTACTTAAAAATGTCTTTATAAAAAAAAAAAAATCTGTAGCAACTTACTTGTATTAAACCTGAACTGGAAAGAACCAAGTGTCTATGAATAGTAACAGGATAAATATGTAGTGTGTGATAAACTAATAATGGAATGCTACACAACCATGAAAATTAATATATTAGAGGAATTCAACAAATGGGTGAATCTTAGTAATGTGATGAAAATTTTTGTATCTATTTTTTAATCCATTGAATATATCAAAGGCAGGGAAGAAAATCAACATTGGGAAGTTATCGTGGATACTGTAAAAGTTAATTTAAGAGAGAACTTCTGAAATGGTGATGTATATGTAATAGCCATAGTGACAAAAAGATGGAGTAGTATCAATTTTTCCTCTTTATTTCTAATATTGGCAAGATTTTTTAACTATAATCATAATAAAAATTCTGTCATCGATGCATAGCCCTTTTGACTTATCAATTGTTTACTGAATGTCTGTTATTCAATTAAAAGTATTATATTTTGAGATGTTTTATGGTATAATTTATTGTGACTTGAAGTCTTAAAAAAAAAAGTCTCACTAATTATGTTAATAAAAAAAAAAATCTCACTACAAACACTTAAAGCATGAAGCACAGGTTACTTAACAGTTCTTTGTAGGTTGTAACTAAGTGATTCTGACTTTCTCTAAATATTCGTCCTTAGTTATGTTTGCTTATATTGCTCAGATGATGGTCTATAAATACTTGAGTCCTTTGTCTTGGTGTACTAGACTACTAACTTCCAGTCCTTGACATTTTTTGTCAGAGTTGCTAATTTATCACAATCCTCATGGTTTGAAATTCTTTCCTATTACTGTGTTATTGTTTTTTATATTCTTAGTGATTAATGAATGAGATTGAACTTTTTTTTTAACCTGATTTTGAACTATTTGTCTCCTTTCCAGTGAGAGGTTATTCATATCTTTTACCTGTTTATTTTTCCTATTTGATTATTGTTCCTCTTCTTCCCCCCCCCGCCTCCCCCCTCCCCGAGAGAGAGAGAGAGAGAGAGAGAGAGAAAGAACGTGAGGGGGAGGGATATAGGAGTAGAAAGAGCATCTTAAGCTTAAGTTCCACACTCAGCATGGGGTTCAGTCCCACATCCCTGGATCATGACCTGAGGTGAAATGAAGAGTACGATGCTTAACCAACCAGGTGCTCTGTGTTCCTTTTTTAATTCATTCCTGAGTATTTTGTACATCTGATTGCTCAGTCCTTGTACATATTGACTAAAAATTAATTTCTCATGGTTTATTAGGACTTTGAGGAATGAAATATGATCCTAACTATATGATTGGTTGATGTGTTTTAATCTTCCTTGATTCTGTGGTTGTTGCCTTTATCTATTTTGTTCTTATAATATACATGATTATAATCATTTCCCAAAATCATTGGTAGTTTTTGTTCCTTTCATCATTTCAGAAGGAATTTTGTAGGAGCTGGAATACTTTAGAAGCAAGCACTGAAGTTGTCTTCCCAGAAGTCCCATTTTTATCATTTCATTTTTCTATATTTATCATTTTAAATTGCATAATATCTCCATTACAAGCTATTTATTCTTTTCTCCAGTTACTGGATATTTAGGTAACTAGCAGTTTCTTATGTTCTAGTAACCACTGAATACAAAGGAAAGAATACATAAATCTTCCTCTGTGTTGTATTAATTGGCCTTAAGGAATACTATTTTATTTTTATTTTATAAATTAAGTTTTTATTTTGAAGGTTCACATGAACTTTAATAAATAATACAGAGAATTTCATACGTTCTTTAGAGTTTTCTTCTGAAAACATTTTGCCAGAAGTACAGTACTAATCAAGATACTGACATTCATACTTTAAGTTCTACTTCCATCACCATGTGGCTTTATTAGTCCCGTTATGACCACATCAGTTCTGTCTTACCCCTTCCTTCACTGTAACCCTTGGCAACTGCTAGCTTGGTGTCTGTTTCTGCAGTTTGTCATTTTGAGTTTGTTAAATAAATGGAATCATATATATCCATTGTGGATTTTTTCCACTCAGCATAATTCTCTGCAAGCTCCTACAGTTTGTTTATATATCTGTATTATATGTATATATTCTTTTATTGCTGAATAGTACTCTTGTTGTAGTCTACTTCTTTAGTTTACTTCTTTTACAAAGCCATTTTATAAAGATATTCACAAACAGAGGTTCACACTAAAGAGCATGATTCAGTGTGCTGCAGTATATTCACAAAATTACGGTATCTCCTAATTTCAGGACGTTGTCATTATCCTGAAATTAAATCCTTATTTATCCTAAATCAGTCCTTATTCTGTCCTCCTTCCAGCTTCTAACCTTACTACTACGTTTTAATGGATTTTCCTATTTAGGGCATTTATCTAAGTTCGTGGCCTGTTTTGACTTCCTTCTTTCACTAAGCATAGTGGTATCAAGCTTCATTATGTAATGTGGATATACCAGTTTTGTTCATTTATCAAATGTTCATTTATAAACGTTTGGGTTGTTTCCACTTTGGGTTTAGTATGAATACTGCTCCTCTGAAAATTCACGTGTAAGTTTGTTTGGACATGTATTTGTTTATATTACCAAAAAGTGTTTTGTTGTATACAACACATTTATTCATCAACTGATGAAAATTTGGGTATTTCCCAGTTTTGGCTATCACTAATGATACTGCTGAGGACACTAGTGTACAGATTCTCATTTGGACCTATATCCTCAGTTCTCTTGGGTATATTTTTGGGAGTGAAATTGATAGATCACATGGTCATCTAAAGTATTAAATTTTGAAGAACTGCCAAGCTGTTTTCCAAAGTACCTGTACTTTTTTATATTCCCACCAGTGTGTGAGAGTTGCAGTTTGTTCTCATCCTTGTCAATTATTATTGTCTTTCTTTCTGACTTTAGCCATCTTAGTGGAGCTGAAGTAATATTTCATTGAAGTTTTGATTTGCATTTTCTTAATGGCTAACGATGATGAACATATTTCTAGTTAATGACTATTTTATATATCATCTTTGAAGAAATTCCCATAAGTTCTTTATTTATATGTCTTAATTTTTTATTTATAGAAATTATACATTCTATATACAAGTCCCTTAAAAAGTTATGTTTTGCAAATATTTTCTCCTTGATAGGTTGTGCTTTCTCTTTCTTGATGGTGTTCTTTTTGTAACAGAGTTATAAAATTTTTTTTGTTCAGGTAAATTTGACATCACATAAAATTAACCATTTAAAAATGTATAGTTGAGTGGAATTTAGTACATCTAGGGTTGTACAGCTGCTACTTTTATCACGTTGCAAAACATGTTCTCAACTCCAGTCATTTCTCTGTCTATCCTTCCTTCCTTCATCCTGGAAACCAGCAATCGATCTTTCTGTCTATAAAGATTTTCCTGTTCTGGGTAAAAGTTTTTAATTTTGTGAAGTCCAGTTCATTTTATTGATAACTTGGGGTTTCGTTTCACATTTTAGAAATTACTGCCTCATGTATAGTCTCAAAGAATTTTTCAAATGTTTTCTTCCAAGTATAAGGGTATACCTATAAGTACAGTTAAGGTGTAAGTATATAAGCTCATATTTAGATCTACAGTCCATTTTCAGTTAATTTTTTGCAGTGGTGTGAGGTAGAGTTCCAGTTCATTCACTTGTCCCAGCAACATTTGTTTAAAAGACTATTCTTTCTTTTTATCAACTGTCCTGACGTTGTTTAAAATTAGTTCTTATAATTGTCAGAATCACATAAGGGCTTTATTTCTGTACACTGTATTCTATTCTGTTAATCTATATGTCATTATACCAGTATACCACAGCTTTATAGGAATTTTTGTAGTTAGGAAGTGTGAGTCCTTCACTTTTGCCTTTTTAAGAAAATTGCTTTGGCTGTTGGAAGTCATTTGACTTCCATAAGGGATTATGAATTTTAGTACAGTTGTCAATATCTGCGAAGGAGTTAGGTGAGATTTTGATAGAGATTCGATAGAGATTTGTAGGGCATTTGTAGGTTAATTTGTATAGTATTGCTGTCCTATCAATATTAGTTTTCCAGTCCATGAATCTGGAATAACTTTCAGTTTTTTTGGAGCTATCTTTCCATTTATTTAGATCCTCTTTAATTTCAGCAGTATTTTTTTTTAAGATTTTATTTATTTATTAGAGAGAGAGAGCACACAAGCGGGGGGAGCAGCAGGCGAAGGGAGAGGGAAAAGCAAGCTCCCTGTGGAACAGGGAGCCTGATGCAGGGCTCAATCCTAGGACCCTGGGATCATGACCTAAGCTGAAGGCATATGCTTAACTGAGCCACTCAGCTGCCCCTCAGCAGTTCCCCGCCCCTAGCCGTTGGTATTTGTTGCATTTCTGTTAAATTTATACTAAAGCAGTACGCTGTTTTTTATGTTATTGTAAGTGTATGTATTTTCTTCATTTTGGGATTGTTTTTATCTAACATATAGGAAAATGTCTAATATATAGAAATACACTTAAGCTTTTAAAATTTATTTTGTGTTGTGAAAACCTGTCATAACCTATTACTTGGTGTGTGTGTGTCTGTATATATACAAATATGTATATATTTTTAATGGCGATCTTAGATTTTCTATGTTTCTGTGTACAACTAGAGATAGTTTTACTTCTTCCCAATCTCGTTATTTTTTTGACACCTTTGTTTATTAATAGCCCTAACTAAAACATATAGCAAAATGTTGAAGGATATGGTGAAAGTGGGTATTCTCGATGTTGAATGCAAAACTTAAAGTGTTTCGTTGTTAAGTATGATATATAAGTTCTTAGATTTTTGTTTTTGCCCTTTTTGGATTTAAGAAATTCACTTCTATTCCTCATTTTTTGAGTATTTTAGTTTTGAAAGTTTGTTGGATTTTGTCATTTACCTTCTCTACGTCTAGTGAGATTATGGGCTTTTTGTCCTATGTTACATTGACTGATATTTGTATGTTCAAATAGTCTTCTACTTCTGTAATAAATCCCACTTCTTGCGATGTATGATTCTTTTATATGTAATTCTTCCTGGATTTCTTTGTATTTTGCTGAGGATACTTTTAGCCTTTTAAGAATATGCCAGACTGTTTTCCAGAGTGACTGTAATATTTTATATTTCCATCCACAGTTACGAGTAATCCATTTTTTAAATATCCTTCGTAGTGTTTGGTGTATTTATTATTTTTTTTTATTCTGATGTATATTAAAGTTTCCTTATGGTTTCAGTTTATATTTGGTTAATGACAGTTATTTTGAATATCTTTGGTGTGCTGATTTGCCATGAAACCATACCTGTTCATGCCTTTTGCCTGTATTCTAAGTGGGTTGTTAGTTTTTTTTAATTACTGAATTTACAGAGTTTTTTTTCATTTTTATTTTTTTATTTATTTGTCAGAGGGAGCACAAGCAGAGGAGGGGTAGAGGGAGAAGCAGGCCTCCCCACTGAACAAGGAGCTGGATGTGGGGCTTGGTCCCAGGACCCTGGGATCATGACCTGAGCAGATACTTAACCAACTGAGCCACCCAGGAGTCCCTACAGAGTTCTTTATGTATTCCATATGTTAGTTGTTTCTTAGATATGTGGTATGCATATATTTTCTCCCAGTTTTTTTTTTTTTTTTTTTTTTTTAAGATTTTATTCATTTATTTGACAGAGAGATCACAAGTAGGCAGACAGGCAGGCAGAGAGAGAGGGGGAAGCAGGCTCCCTGCTGAGCAGAGAGCTGGATGTGGGGCTCTATCCCAAGACTCTGAGATAATGACCCAAGCTGAAAGCAGAGGCTTTAACCCACTGAGCCACCCAGGCACCCCTTTCCCAGTCTTTAGATTGTCTTTTCATCCTCTTAATAGGATCTTTGACCAACAAAGTTCTTAATTTTGATGAAGTCTAGTTTATTTCCTGTATGTGTCACACTTTCGGTGTCAAGACTGAGAACATGTTGCTTCTCTGTAAACCCCAAAGAATCTGTTCTTTTTTTGAGAAAGTTTTATAATTTTGCAGTTAACATATGACCCATATTGAGCTCCCTTTGTTTAGATGCAGGATTTAGATTGCAGGGTAAGTTTTTAGTTTTTGTTTTTGTTGCTGTGTATGTCCAGTGTTCTAGTACCATTTTGTGAAAGGTGGTCTATTACCTTGCCTAAATTACTTCACTTTGGGGTCTTTGTCGAATATCAGACATACTTATTTTTTTATTTGCACCCAATATAGGGCTTAAACTCACTACCTTGAGTTCAAGAGTTTCACACGTTCTACTAACTGAGCTAGTCAGGCACCTAGTTAGACATACTTATATGAATCGGTTTCTAGGTTCTCTGTTCCATTTGTCCATCACTTGGCCAGTACCACACAGTTCTACACAATATTGAATAGAAATAGCTAGAGCAGACATCATTGTGTTAGGGAGAGAAATGAATCAGTGTTTCACTATTAAGAATAATGTTAACCGTATATTTTTTATAGTTGTCCTTTATCAGGTTATGAAAGTTCTCCTCCATTCCTATTTTCTGGGTTTTTTTTTTTTTATGAATGGAGTTGGATTTTGTGAGATATTTTATTTGACATTGATGTGCATATACCATTTTTACTCTTTACCTTTTATTACGATAGGTTACATTAGTTATTTTCAATTGTTTCATCCTCAGATAAACTGCACTTGATCTTTTTTTTTTTAATATGTTGCTAAATTTCATTTACTAATACTATGTTCAGGAATTTTACGTTGTATTCATGAAGAATATATGGTATGTAATTTTCTTTCTTTTGTATTTATCAGAGTATATTTTTCTTCATAAAATAAGTTTTATGTGTCTTTCTCTTTTCTGGAAGAAATTAATTATATCTTAGTGTTGCTTCTTTAAGTGTTAGGTATAATTTTTTAGTGAAACCATCTGGGTCTGGTGATATTTGTTTGGGGGAGTTTTTAAATCATGAATTCAATTTTCTAGTCATTGTATTCTATTCAAGTAATCTATTTTGGCTGAATTGTAGAAATTTGTGTTTTGTTTTGTTTTGTTTTTTTGAAATTTGTGTTTTTTAGTGATGTCATTTCATGTAATTTTTCAAAGTTATGTATGTAAAGTTTTTAGTATTCTCTATTATCTCTAATGTCGATACTGAGATCTCTGTTTTATTCCTTTTTTTCTTATAAATTTTTTTAATTAACATATAATGTATTATTTGTTTCAGGGATACAGGTTTGTGATTCATCAGTCTTACACAATTCAAGCACTCACCATAGTACATACCCTCCCCAATGTCCATCCGCAGCCACCCCATTCCTCTCACCACCCCCTCCACTCCAGCAATGTCAGTTTGTTTCCTGAAATTAAGACTCTCTTATGGTTGTCTCCCTCTCTGGTTTTGATTTGTTTCATTTTTCCCTCCCTTGCCCAATGATCTTCTCTCTTGTTTCTCAAATTCCTTAGATGATATGGTAATTCTTGTTCTCTGGTTGACTTATTTCACTTAGCGTAATATCCTCTAGTTCTATCCACATCGTTGCAAATGGCAAGATTTCATTTTTTCTGTTTTATTCTTAATGTTGGTGATTTGTACATTCTGGTTTTTCCCTTGTGTACTGTGTTAGAAATTTGTTGGATTATTGATCTTTCAAAAGAACCAGTTCTTGGATTAATTTTCTCTATTGTGTTTCTGTTTTCAATTCTTGTAGATTTTATTGTTTGTTGTTGTTGTTTGTATTTCCTTCCTACATTTTGCCTCAGACTTTATATTGCTCTTTTTCTAGGTTCTTAAAATAGCTTGACTTACTCATTTAAGCTTTTCCTGTTTTTTTGATCTGTACATTTAGTGCTGTGTATTTCCCTCTTACCAGTGCATAAATTTTATGTAAACTTCAGAATATGTGATTTTATTTACATTTAGTTGATTATCTTTTTAATCTCTTAAGTATCTCTTCAACAACATAGAACTGTGTTGTTTAGTTTCCAAGTACTAGCAAATTTTTCTGTCATCTTTTTTTACTGGGTTACAGTTAGGTTTGATTCCATTGTGGCTGGAAACATACTTAGTCTGATTTCCACCAACAGATTTTGTGATGTCTTATGGGCCAGAAAATGGCCTCCTACTGTATATATATCTTTTATTGTCTTTATTTTAATTACAGTACAGTTTACATACAGTGTTATATTAGTTTCCATTGTATAATATGGTGATTCAGCACTTCTTAGACCTGGTGTTCATCATAACAAGTATCCTCTTTAATACCCATCACCTGTTTAACCCCTTCACCCATCTCCCCTCTGGTAAACATCAGTGTGTTCTCTAGAGTTAAGAGTTTGTTTCTTGGCTTACCTCTATTATCCCCCTATAATCACTCACTTTATTGCTTAAACTCAGCATATGAGTGAAATCATATCATACTTACCTTTCTCAGACTTATTTTGCTTAGCATATATATTCTAGTTCCATCCACAGTGTTAGGAATGGCAAGATTTCACTCTTTTTTATAGCTGAATAATATTCCATTGTGTATATGTTGTCTTGGGGGCTTTTTTGTGGATATTTTGAAAAGAAGGTGTATTCTGCTGCAGATAGGTAGAGTGGTTCTATAATTGTCAATTAAATTGTGTTCTTTATTTTTATTGAGTTCAATATTTTGCTGATTTTCTGTCTAGTTCTGTCAGTTGCTTAAAGATGGATGTTGATGTCTCTCAATTTGTCTGTTCAACTTTTGAATTCTGTCAGGTTTTGCTTCACATATTTTGTAGCATACACATACTTAATGCATCTACATTTGGGATTGCCGTTTTTGTTGGTAGACTGACCTTTACTCAATATATAGTGTTATATACTCTGAAATCTATTTTATATGGTATTGCTGTGGCCACTTCTGCTTTCCTTTAATGTTTGTATATCTTTTTACATTTTTTACTTCCACCCTGCCTCCTTTATATCTTACAATGTTAGTAGTTTTTCTTAAGCTCAGCCTTATAACTGGAATGTCTAAAACATTTATATTTTTTTAAACCATTTATATTTAATGTGATTTTTTGATACGTTAGGATTTAAGCTTGCTATTTTATTTATTGTATTATTTGTTCTCTTCTGTCTGCCCTGAGGAATGTTCTATATTTTTTTAGGTTTCTATTTTATATTTTTCTGTAGTATATTGAAATATCACTTTGTATGGCCGTTTGAATATCTTTAGTAATTCAAACATATGTCATCTCATCGTTGACATCTATAAAATCTTTTAAAAAAGAAAAACAAAAATTTTTCCTTTTTGTTTATTGTGCTAAAATATACAATATAAAATTTACCATCGTAACTATTTTTAAGTGTATGGTTCATTTGTATTAAATACATTAAATAGGGTAGTAATGTTGTGCAGCTGTGACCAGCATTAAGTCTATCTCCGGAGCTCTTTTTTTCTTATAAAACTGATACTCTGTACCCATTAGACAGTAACAACTCATTCCCCTTTCTGAAGTCCCTGGCATCTATCATTCTACTTTCTGTCTATATGATTTTGACTGCTCTGATACATCATATAAGTGAAATCATACAGTATTTGTTATCTTTTACTGACATATTTCACCAACCATACTATACTCAAGTTTCATTCATATTATAACATGTTTCAGAATTTTCTTTCTTTTTAGATGAGTAATATTCCACTGTATAGATATGCCACATTTTGTTTATCCATTTTTTTCATTGACAGTTTGGATTGCTTTCACATTTTAGCTGTTCTGAATAAAAATGCTGCTGTGAACATAAGTGTACAAATACCTGTTTAAGACTGTTTTCAGTTCTTTTGGTTATAGGTATACCTACAACTGGAATTGCTGGGTGATATGATAATTTCTGTTTTAATTTTTTGAGGAATTTGTACTGTTTTTCACAGTGACCGTACCGTTTTACTTTCCACTAACAATGCACAACAACTGTAATTTCTTCACATCTTCACCAACACTTGATATTTTTTTGTGTCTTTGATAGCCATGCTGATTGTTGTGAGGTGCTTTTTCATTGTAATTTAATATTTCCCCAATAATCAGTGACATTGAGCATCTTTTCGTGTGGTAATGGACCATTTATGTATCATCTTTAGAAAAATGTCAATTTAAGTCCTTTGCACATTTTTTGTTTTTTTTTTTTTTTTAATTTTAGGACTTCTTAACATGTTTTGTATATGGTATTTTTTATTACGGAATTTTAAAGTCATTAATGATAGAGTTATTTGTAAATAGAGAGTTTTTCTTGAATTTAGATTATTCCGTCCCATGAATACTATTAGTTTTTTCAAATGAGACATAGTTAATTAAGTGCTCAGTTAAGCAAAGCTGTTTAGTTTGTGTTTATGGCTGTGTTGAATTCAATGTAGTTGATTGAAAGCCATGTAATTAAAACAGTCATGACTTAATCTAAATGGTTATATAAATTGTAATGTTTGTGATGTTTACATAATTTACACTTTTTCTTTTAGGCAAGTTGGACAAATGCCAGTAAAAAGCAACGCGAAAAGCTACTGGAGCTGATTCGTCGTCTTGCAGAAGATGATAAAGATGGTGTGATGGCACACAAAGTTTTGAACCTGCTTTGGAATCTGGCCCATAGTGATGATGTGCCTGTAGACATCATGGACTTAGCTCTCAGTGCCCACATAAAAATACTAGATTACAGTTGTTCCCAGGTATAGGAGTGCTTCTTTACTCATTTTTTCTAACCTTTTTCCCTTCACCATTAGAATGAGTTAGTTACAGGGTTATTACAGTGGAAGGAATATATTAGATTTGCGGTGATGCAGTAGGAGTTTTAGATTTATCAAAGGAAAAAAAGACTCAGTCCAGTTATTTGAGATTGGATGACAGTATTTGATTTTTCATTGATTGACTCATTGTACTTGACTTCAATAAATGTTTATCCAGCATCTCAAATGGTTCTGAAGATCTTGAGTTTAAATTATATTTTATTAAATAAAGAAGTAGTGTTATTGAGGCTCAAAGCAACACACTTACTACAAAAGCTCAAGTGTTACTTTCTCATTTATTTAGTTGTTCATATAATTGCCTGGTACGTGTCTTAAGTTATCACATTAATAGGTAACTGGCTATAACGGGATTTAGTAAAAATAATTTTCCTTTTTTCAACTTCAGCCTTCATTTCCTACAGTTATTTATTTTTATTATTACTATGTTATATTAGTCACCATACGGTACATCATTTGTTTGTTTGTTTTAAAGATTTTATTTATTTGACAAAGAGAGACACAGCGAGAGAAGGAACACAAGCAGGGGGAATAGGGGAGGGAGAAGCAGGCTTCCCGGTGAACAGAGAAGCCAGATGCTGGGCTCCATCCCAGGACTCTGGAATCATGATCTGCCACCCAGGCGCCCCCATGCTTAGTTTTTGATGTAGATGATTCATTGTTTGCCTATAACACCCAGTGCTCCTTGCAATATGCCCTCCTGATACCCATCTCCTGGCTAACTCATCCCTCCACCTCTTCCCTTCTGAAACCCTGTTTGTTTCCCAGAGTCTGGAGTCTGTCATGGTTCATGGCGTAGTTATTTAAAACAAACTTACCCTGTCAATCCAAAACACTTTTTTAATGAGTCATGACATATTTAATATTCATGGATAAATATTTTTAAATCCTTAAAAATGTTCATAGAATTCAGCCCTGTAATTTCACATCTAGAAATTTTTTCCTGGGGAATGATATGAAAAAAGCATGACATTTACAGACTAGACCATTATTTTTTTCTTTTCTTTTAAGAGTTTATTTATTTATTTTAGAGGGAGAGAAAGAGATGTGCATGTGCTTGTGAAAATGTACTTTGAGACAATAAATAAACAGAATTGGCTTTTCTTCCATATACACATACAGAAATAGAATAGAATAATTCCAATTAAAAATTTGTTAGTACTCATGTGAATTTCTGATTACTAGTGATCTTTGATAATAAAGAAGAAGCAAATACACATTTTAGCATATTAGAGATAAACATATTCCTACAACATTCTTGAACATTCTTAGTTTGCCTTTAAGTGAGTACTTGTGTCTGTGTTTCTGTAACATTCTTGTATGTTGGGTTTTTTAAAGTTTTATTGTAATAAAATGTGTATATCTTTAAATATCTAATATAAAGTTTATATTAAGAGTATTTATTGTATAATTTTTCACTTTAGTATTCTCATACTGTTTTTTTCTAGATAAAATGTAAGTTTTTAGGTTCCCTGCTCCTATTAAAAAAATATGTTAACATCATACTCATATGGTAACCGTTTGGATTGTATGTTTTTGCTCAGTTTTGTAATACGGAAACCTTATAAAACACCGAATAGAAATGAAATCTTCACATATGAGCGTGTATTTTAAAGTCAGACTTATTAATATGCCAAACTTGGGATTCATATCTTGGTGCATATATATCTAAATCTGGATTACTCCGTTTTTATAGTAGTACTTTATATTTTGGAGCTTCAGTGTTCATTTCAAAATAAGAACATACTTATTCCTAATTTTTGTGATCTTCATCTTGAAAGCTTTTCTACTTTGTTATTTTCAAAATAATTTGTTATTATGTTGAATACTGGTCCATGTAACCATTAACTTTTTGTATGTGTATTTAAGGATCGAGACACACAGAAGATCCAGTGGATAGATCGCTTTATAGAAGAACTTCGTACAAATGACAAGTGGGTAATTCCTGCACTAAAACAAATAAGAGAAATTTGTAGTTTGTTTGGTGAAGCACCTCAAAACTTGAGGTAAGGCTTTTAATATAGAAAATTTTCTAATTTTTATGTATGTATTGTGTTGAAAACAGCGTACCAATGAAAGCAAATGTTAAAATAGCAATTTAGTATCAGAATCAAAAGATACTGCCTTTGGCTCTTTGTTCCAAATTGTCTTTGACTTCTAGCAGATTTATTTTATTTTATTTAGATTTTTCTTAAGAGCTACTTCTATGTGTTTGGTATTGATGCCGAATTGTGGTTATGGGAATAATTTACCTTTTACTTTCTTGTAATCAATTTGGAACTAATGACACGTGAAGAAAAAATAACATGGATAAATTTTAGAAATAGTGCAGCAAGGTTTGCAGTGCAGTTAGGATTCCTGATAGTGAACCCTGGTTTTTGTCTAACTAGCAATAATCATAGAAAGATTCTCTAACCATTTAGAAGCAGTTTTCTTATAAGACAATTACATGATTGCCAAATTTTTTTACAGCTCTAGGTGGATATAAATGTGTATGCCAACAGGATTCCTATTCAAACTGAAGTACAGAATGCCTTTTTTTCCCTTCTTTTTTGAGAGAGTGAACAAGTGGGCAGGGTGGGGATGGAACTAGTGTGGGTAGAGCAGAGTTTGACACAGGGCTTGATCTCACAACCCTGAGATTATGACCTGAGCTGAAGTCAAGAATTAGATGCTTACCCATCTGAGCTGCCCAGAAACCCTTACAGAATCCCACTTTTATGCTTTAATTTTTCAAGTTGGATTTTGATTCTTTTTTTTTTCCAATGCTGGAAAAATTACATGAAATTAGGAAACTTCGTGGACATAAGTACTGGAGGAAATCGTGAAATAATCTATTGATAATATTTTTTTATATAGCACATATTTTGATTGTGCTTGATTCACCATACATGTCTTTTATCAGACAGGCCCATTTTTTGGTTGCTTACTTATTCATGCAGTATTACATAGTCTTCAAAGGCAGATAATTTAATCACCGATGGATTAATAATGATGTGAGCATTGGTTGGTTTCATTGAAAATGCCAAAACAGAAAGGGAACTGGATATCTTTCTGGTTATATTCAGGGACAAAATTGGTTGCAAATTCAGTGTTACAGAATGAACTTTTAAGGGCTTAAATACTTGTTCATGCAAATTTGTGCCTGTGCTTTGATATTTATATAAGGCTAATAATCGTGGCTGAAGTTGGAGAATACTGATTGGTGATTTTCATATAAGATGAGAATGTTAGAATAAATATTTATGTTTTGAGATCTTGATTATTTAAATTGCTTGATATTTTAGTATTTAAAGGAGGATATTGACCAAATTTTTATTATGAAGATAAAACATTTTAAACATCTGGATTAGCAGTTGGGATAGTCTCTGTAAATTCTTAGTTACAACAGTGTTGATTGCCTAATTATACTCTTGTAAGTTCTTCTCGTTTTAGTCAAACTCAGCGAAGTCCCCATGTATTTTATCGTCATGATTTAATCAACCAGCTTCAACACAATCATGCCTTAGTTACTTTGGTAGCAGAAAACCTTGCAACTTACATGAATAGTATTCGACTGTATGCTAGAGGTATGTATTATAAACTAGAATTAACTATTGGGAATCAGCATAGACTTCCCTTCTTTGGTTTTTGTTTTGTCCTCAGTGTTAATTACTTCCGAAATGAAAATAATATGTTTTTATATGGTTCAGAAGTTGGAAGTGAAATACTCTTATAAATCCACTCAGCATCCCAAAACTTACACCAACTAAACTTTAGGTCAGCTTTGCTCCCTCATCTGGGAGCTCTGTCTGCTCTTACCACATTAGTTGTATTCTTTTGCATATTTTCCCAACTTATTTTAAATTTTTGCATTCTTCTTGCCATACTGCTTTTTAAGAAAACTTGGTTAATAATTCTTTCATTAATTTTGACCAACTTTGCTTTGGAATAATACATTACAATTGTTTTTAATAAAAAACATTTAACATTTCCATTGTTCAAAAAAAATTATTAGAAATTTACAGGATGAATGACATATGTCCTCATTGGTTCTCAAAATGTGAAACTTTAAATAGTTGTGATAAACTTTCCTCTGGTTTCAGTAGAAAATATTTGGCATATGAGGACTCTTTTCTTGGTGCTTTAAAGATCAATTCTAATATTATGTGTCCTTATCAAAAGTTTTATTAGAATCTAAGTGTGCTGAAACACAAAGTATTCTTCAGACATCTATGCTTCCTCTGTATTACACTAGATTCATAGACAGACAGACAAAAACCCAGCTGCCAAAACAAAACGAAACAAAACAAAACAAAAAAAACCCAGCTGCCTTGTAGGCCCAATTTTATATATTTGAGTATGGAGAAGAAAAATTTTCTGTTCTCCAGTTGAAAACCAGATTGGGCATGATGTGTAACTGAAACTACTACTCTATTGATGTGCTATGTCAGGATGTATAGAATTGAGTTACGTATTTAAAATGTGGATATTAATAATACTCATTATTTGACTGTAATAATAGGTTCTGTACTTGTGCTTGTGCCTTAGATGGTTGAGGTGTGTGTGGTTTGATGGTTTGGTTGAGTAATAAGTGCTTGTAAAAACCCCCAAGTTGTTACTAATTTATAATAGCCTTGTAAAAATTATGGAAGCAAAATGGAAAAATTAAGCAACTTTTTAGGTACATTTAATGATTTTATTGGCTTCCTGTTTCTTTTATATTTTACCCATTGTGTCCATTCTAGTCCTGGGACTAAAAAAGCAGTCTTAGCATCAGATGTTAATAATCAGCCCCATTTTAGGTTCCAGGGTTCCTTCTTAGCAGAATGGTAGGACAGGGAAGGTACTATAGGTATGAAACTTTATGATTTTTCTCTATCAACAGCACCCAGAATCAGGATAAGCTAGAATTTTGAATGTAGTTCTCTTGAGATTTTTAGGATGTTAAACTCTATTTCTGGTAGAGAGCCCTCCTAATACCAATTAAGACCTTTCCCAAAAGTGGAATCAGCTGTATATTAAGCTGCAGTGGTAAGTTTAATTTACTTCCATTTTATGTAATTTTACCTGTTATTTTAATGTCATCAGTAAAGACCAAGGTGCCAAGGAAGTCTGTCAGATAGGGCACATGTGCACTAGGATCCTATTCCATTTAGTCAAATTGTATCTGTGTTCTTGGCATATCTCACTTTCATGATCTCAAGAATGTTAGCATTCTTTTTTTTTTTTTTTTTTTTTTAAGATTTTATTTATTTGACAGAGAGGAAGAGAGCATGAGCAGGGGCAGGGGCAAAGAGAGGGAGAAACAGATTCCCTTCTAAGCCCAACTTGGGGCTCAATCCCAGAACCCTGGGATCTTGATGTTAGCCTAAGGCAGATGCTTAACTGACTGAGCCACCCAGGCTCCCCAAGCATGTCAGCATTCTTCATAATCTTCTTTATATTGCTTTTTTGCAAGGTTAGGGATAAGAGTGCACGCTTTAAACTGTCTGAATTTAGAGCCTAGCTCCAAAAATCTATGTAACTTCTGAGTTAATTAAGCCTCCATAGTTAAGATTTACCCAGTTGGTAAAATGAAGATACCAAGAGTATGTGTATTTCCTAAATGAGTTAATACTTGCTAAAATGTAATTTAGATTTTTTTTTCCTTAGAGGCAGAGGGGAGGGGCAGAGGGAGAGGC
The DNA here is from genome assembly GCA_028534135.1 of Potos flavus. Classification (NCBI taxonomy): domain Eukaryota; kingdom Metazoa; phylum Chordata; class Mammalia; order Carnivora; family Procyonidae; genus Potos; species Potos flavus. The sequence continues at coordinate 344,274 of JAPYYM010000020.1, forward strand.
ACAAGCAGACTCTACGATGAGCAGAGCCTGATGCAGGGCCTCTTCCCAGGAGCTCGAGATCATGACCTGAGCCAAAGGCAGATGCTTAATGACTGAGCCACACAAGCACCCTAAAATGTAGTTTACTCCTAAAACTTTTAACATTAAATTACTTCTGACCTAGAGCTAAAAACAACACAAACTGTAGTGATTACATCTATATAAGAAGCTTGTTTCTTATTCTCCTGAAATGACAACATATGCTGTCAGGTGATAAAAGATTCCCACAGTACACTGATACTTGTTCAGTGTCATTTCATTGGTGTTATACATTTGCCAGCACTGCATTGTGTTTCTAGAATGCATCTTCAGTTTTGGAAGAGGTTAGTGTCCCAGTGATATGGTCAACTGATTGCCACTTCTATTTTTAGTAACTTATTAAAATCCTTTCCAACTTTTATATATGGAAATAAAAATGAGCTGTCTTGACTCCTTAGTGAGCTTCATATGTCTCAATATTTCCTCAATCACATTTTTTAAATGTGCACCAACAAAATATGATACAGTTCAATTTAGTTCATTAGAATGAATCCTTGGCACTTACTGAGAGTTTTAGGTGTCATTTTCTTCAATTTCTGGAGAGGAATTATGAGGTCTTACTCTAATTATAGAACCCACTGAAATTCATTTAGACCTATGTTTTCTAAGGACTGACACTGCATTACCCCTTCCCATTCTCTGATTTCATTTTCAGGATTGTTTTCAGGCCTACTTGCCAACTTAAAGTTCGCTTTGCAAGAATCATTCAAAAAGTACTTCCCTAGAATGGCATATCCTGATTCAATTCACTTTCTAGTTCTACATCATTTCTATATGTGAGCCATGAAGAACTTTTAGATATTTGTGGGTTATTGTATGTTTTGGTTTTTTTTTTTAGATTTTATTCATTCATTTGACACAGAGAGAGAGACAGTGAGAGAGGGAACACAAATAGGGGGAGTGAGAGAGAGGGAATCCTGCTTCCTGTAGAACGGGGAGCCCTACGTGGGGCTCTGTCCCAGGACCCTGGGACCACAACCCAAGCCGAAGGCAGATACCCACCTACTGAACCACCCAGGTGCCCCAGGGTAATTTAAAAATCTTTTTTTTTTTTTTTTTTTTTAATTTGACAGAGATCACAAGTAGGCAGAGAGGCAGGCAGAGAGAGAGGGGGAAGTAGGCTCCCTGCTGAGCAGAGACCCCTGACATGGGACTTGATCCCAGGACCCTGAGATATGACCTGACTCGAAGACAGAGGCTTTAACCCACTGAGCCACCCAGGCGCCCCTAAAAATCATTTTTACCTAGCATTACTCATTTTATTGAGTTAGTAACTCTTTGGAGGCTTACAGTAGGAAAGTACAATATGAGACTTGAACATGATAATGTCATAAAGTGTTTATAAAGATGTGTATTGGCATGTCAAAAAGATAGAGATTATTACTCACTAAGTCAATCTGTAATACTTGGAGCATCAAAATAATGATACCATGAGGGTAACCGGGTGGCTCAGTCATTAAACATCTGCCTTTGGGGGCGCCTGAGTGTCTCAGTGGGTTAAAGCCTCTGCCTTCGGCTCAGGTCATGATCTCAGGGTCCTGGGATCGAACCCCGTATCGGGCTGTCTGCCCAGCAGGGAGCCTGCTTCCCTCTCTGCTTGCCTCTCTGCCTACTTGTGATCTCTCTCTCTCTCTGTCAAAATAATAAATAAAATCTTAAAAAAAAAAATCTGCCTTCGGCTCAGGTCATGATCTCAGGGTCCTGGGATTGAGCCCCTCGTCAGGCTCCCTGCTCAGCAGGGAGTCTACTTCTCCCTCTTCACCTGCTTGTGTTTCCTCTCTTGCTGTGTCTCTTTCTATCAAATAAATAAATAAAATCTTAAAAAAATAATGATGCTATGGATTATAGCCTTTTCAGTAAATAGTTCTTGAGTCCATAGTGATATAAAAGAGTAAATGAAAGAGAATGAATGTCAACTAATGAATGTAGGAAAAAATAAGATGAAAAAAAACTAGCGAGTTAAATTTTGATGAGGACCAGAATAATGAGAGTATGAGAATATCATTCCACAAATAATTATTTCTTTTGTGATATTTTTTGTCAAAAATACGTAACTTGAATTAACTGGAGATAACATGAACCCAAATTAAGTGGCGTTGGACAAATAGTTTTTTATTCTTTTTTTTTTTTTAAGATTTTATTTGTCAGAGAGAGCACAAGCAGGGGGAGTGGCAGGCAGGGAGAGAAGCAAACTCCCTGCTAAGCAAGGAGCTCAATGTGGGACTCCTGACCTAAGCCAAAGGCAGAGGCTTAACCAACTAAGCCACCTAGGTGCCCCAAGTAGCTTTTTATTCTTTAAAATGGTCTGTCAAGATAAGAAACATGAAAACTAAGGAAACTCTTAAGTTTAAGGAAATAACCTCATGCAATATATGAACCTAAATTTGATTCTGGACTGGGGGAAAAAAAGAAAAGCATAAAGGATATTATTGGGATTGGATGTTACTGGGATGAAATTTAAATATAGGCTATGGATCACATAATATTCTTTTATTAATCTTAAAACCAGTTAAGTATACTGTGGTTTATATCTTTGTTATTTGTAAATACGTGTTAAGCAGTAAAGTAACTGGTATCCAAATGTTTAACAGAACGGATAAATATATATATAATGGAAATCCTGTTAAAACACATGTGTCTGGGTAAAAAATAGTTCCTTGTATTATTGTTTAGTGCTTTGAAAACATATCAAAAAAGAAAGTTACATAAAGCTCTCCTCTTCTCTCACCAATTGATCCAGCCAAGTAAACACACCCACATTTTTAGACAAAAGTATTTAATTTATAAAAAGCAGCTAAAGTAGTAGTCAAGAGATTAGTCTCATAGTACTTCAAATTCAGTGCTCTGAAAAACCAGAAAAGTTACATGTAGTGGGAAAAGATTTTCTAGAATTTTGGAAGCTAAAGCTTTGATGCAATTGATGTCTCTCAAGAAGTGTTAAAATTTCAGGCTGATGCTTACTCATGAGGAAACTACAAAACAGTCATAAAATGTGGGTCTCCTTTCTTTACTGAAATTGAGATAACATTACTAAGTATTCTATATTATTCATCTTGATAGCAAGTCACAGTTTTATATCCAGTTGCAGTTTTTCTGATGTGGAAAAATCTGAAAAAATTTGGAAAACTTGGGTTGCCTGTAACAGTTTTAAAAGGATTAGAATTCTTTGGTACCATTACTGATACAATCAAGTTCTAAGAGCTATATTACACATATATCAGAACTTACTACTAAAAAGGAATTGTATAATTTCTAAATCCTTTGTACTTTGCTTCAAAATTTTGAAATAAATAATAAATGTCTTTGATTTGTTTTTTTTAATATCAGAAGATAATTTTTTTAAGATTTTATTTATTTGACACAGAGATAGAGTACAAGTAAGCAGAGCAGCAGGCAGTGGGAGAGGGAGAAGCAGGCTCTCTGCTGAGCAGGGAGCCCAATGTAGGGGGCTCAATCCTAGGACCCTGAGATCATGATGTGAGCTGAAGGCAGCCGCTTAACCGACTGAGCCACCTAGATGCCCCAAAGTCTTTGATTCCTAAGTGGTTGACCATGCTTGCTGGAGTCATTTAATTGCCCCTTTTTCTGTACTGCATACAAATCAGCTTGGTTCCAGGCAGAGGGCTTTATTCAAGCCTTCTAACATTTTTGTGATGTTCTTTTACCTAATACTGAATAAACAGACTTAGAATTCTTTTTAAGAAAAGGTTTTTATAAGTCTGAATTAACTTCTTCCTTTTTGAATGAAACATCTCACATACACACAAAATAGTATACATAGTTATTTTTAGAACAAAATGTACTTTTTAATTTTTTCCTTTGCTTTTTCACTGACTGAAGATTTTTCACCTAGCATATATATTAATAAAGGAAGTCCAAAGTACTGATTTTATGTTTTAAAACTAGGGTTTCCCACTGAGACTAGGCCTAGTTATATTTGCGTGTAATCATATTGGGGGGATAAGTTTTTTTGGGGGGTGGGTAAGTTTTTGAATATGTGAGGCTGTTAGAGACATTGGTACTCTGGTGCTGGGGTACTCTGATAACTTTATCAAATATAGTAGTGCCTTAGTCACCCTAATTTTTCTATGAATGCCTTTAGTGGTATTTTTTACTCTAAAATCCTATCCCTGTAAAAGTTTTAGTATTAATGGGGGAAAATGAAGGGAAAAACGATAAGCTGTACTTACAAAGAATTGCTTCAGTATAAAGAATGAAAAGAGTTGTGCTGAAAAATTTTTAATTGCCCATCAGTGGATTTTATCTTCCTTTTGGCTATGTAAAATGTTAATTTTGTGGAGAAAGATATATGTCAATACCACTATTATAAGTTAACTGATAATAAGTGATTATTGACTTTATAGTTTCCTTAGTAAAATAAGCATTGATGTGGATATACATGTGTATTATGCATAATTTTTGTTAATTTGCAGACCATGAAGACTATGACCCACAAACTGTGAGGCTTGGAAGTAGATACAGTCATGTTCAAGAAGTCCAAGAACGGCTTAACTTCCTTAGGTTGGTTTTAAGCAATTAGTGCTGTTCTCTTTAAGGCACAGATAACAAATGCAGTGTTAATATTCATTATATCTATACTTAATGTGGCCATTCCACCCTGCAGGTGAATATTTTCCCACATAAAAAGCATTGCCAGAAGTTAATTTAACATTTCCAATGTGTTCATTCTTAAATACTTTAAAATTATTTGCTAAGCTTTAACTTTTGTCATTTTTTGAAGACAATGCATTTTAAGTTTTAGGATTTAGTTTATATTTATGTTAGAAATAAAAATTTATTCAGTACACATCCTCATACTTCAACATATAAAACAAAAATAGCTCTAGGGACTACATTTTCATTAAGGCTATCGTGGCAGTAAGGAACAGGGTTATAGTGTGCTTTGGGTACTTTATTTATCCTAACAGCAGGTTAAAAAGTTGATCTAAAGCTATATGTAATAACATTCAGAGGTGGTTAAGGAAAAATTGTCTATCTTTTAAAAAAAAAAAAAGACTAAATATAGTGTTAAGCGGAAATGGTCAGTATGTTTAGCATTTAATGACATGTATATGTGGATACGTATATATCAAAATGAGAGATTTCTTAGGAATGCAATTACCAGATACTAGCAAAAAAGCATATTTGAATGAAATATTTTAAGAAAAAAATACTGAGGCTCTTTTTAATAAAATCTGTTGCATTTTTTATTTTCATATATTAATTTAGGGGAATTTTCTCTTTAGACTGTAGTATACTGTATTTCTATTACTGAACTATGTAATGATTAAAGGAGAAATATTTAGATTGACATATAGTCTGTTCTGTAATTAATCTATGATTACATTGAACAATTTTATAGTATGTTGAATTGATCTCATCTTCTCCAGTATAAGTGTTCATATCATTTGAACTTGAGAAAAATTCCAGTTATCAAATTTTATGACATTTACTTAAAGGGCCCCCCCCTTTTTATAACCACCTATAGTGAGCTATTGTTGTTGATGGGTGTTTATTGTATCTCTGAGGTCTGTTGGAAGAGAAAAATGGTTTGGAATTTCTCTGCTCTATTAATAAGCTAATAAGTAAAATCTATGTTCTCTGACACCAGCAAAGTTGTGGAACTTACCTGGGAGTCTTAGTTTGAAAGTTTCACATTTCACTTCATAATTCAAAAATGCATTTTTTGCATTTTATTATCTGGGCCTTATGTTGCTCAATTATACACGAAGGTGTGAAGGATTAGATAGGATTAAAAGCTAAAAGGCCTCTTTATATACAGACTTACAATTAAGGAGATGTTGGAGAACATATAATTAATACCCAAAACAAGAAACCCACAGACATTAAGTAAATATATCATACTCTATTGGACATAAAGCCACTATGATTTTAAGTAAGAATTAAATGCAAAATTATTATTTAGATTAAAATTAGCTTCTGTTTTCTTTCAGTCATTCATGGAAATAGTAAACAGTAGGTGGAGGCAACTTCTAGCTAGAGGAAACTAGAATCTGAAGAAAGAGACCACTTAAAACAGAACCATCATAATTTTACTTTATAACGACTTAATGACTTTAATAATCACAGAATTAGAAAGCCCTAGAGAACATCACTGAATATTATACTAATGGTTATTAACATAGAAGTGAGCTTAAATAACACTCACTTACCTCTGACAGTTATTTAGTGAAATACACCATTTTCTGGTGAAGCCATATAAGTTTAGGAAACTAAACCAATATCTGGTTTCAAAAACTGATCTTGTAGAAAACAGGGAAGAAATTTCTAATATTTAAGTGAAGTCACATAGTTGAATTGTTATGTTTGTTAAGTAAATGAGTTTTTTTGCTGCTATCTGTAAGAAAAAAGTTCTTTGGAAAGAATGGCTCTTTAAGCTGTAATAAAATTTTGTGATAAATGTAACTTCAGGCATATTGAAATAAATTATGTTTGAGGATTGCATAGATCTAATTACTGATTTTTTTAATTTTTCCTAGATTTTTATTGAAAGATGGCCAACTATGGCTCTGTGCTCCTCAGGCAAAACAAATATGGAAATGCTTAGCAGAGAATGCAGTGTACCTTTGTGATCGTGAAGCCTGTTTTAAGTGGTATTCCAGGTTAATGGGTGATGAACCAGACTTAGATCCTGATATTAATAAGGACTTCTTTGAAAGTAATGTGCTTCAGCTTGATCCCTCCCTGTTAACTGAAAATGGAATGAAATGTTTTGAACGATTCTTCAAAGCAGTTAATTGTCGTGAAGGGAAACTAGTAGCAAAAAGAAGAGCCTATATGATGGATGATTTGGAACTAATAGGATTAGACTACCTTTGGAGGGTAAGTGAGAAGTAGGAACTCTTGTTTGCAGACATTGCACCTGAGGTCCTTTTTTAAATATACTTAAATCATAATTTTGCCTATAAGTTATTTGTATTTATCACCTGCTTTGATGCTTGTCATAGGAATCGGGGGGGGGGAGAAATTATTCATCTTTAGCTGCTTATTATATGACTTCTGTTTGCCAGTAGCTTGGAGTTTTTTCCTCTCAATTTTTTCTTTTACCATCTGCCACTGGTTTTCTTGTTTGACTTAACCCAGAATCTTTTCAGATGTATATGAGTATACCATTTATTGTCTACCCACACATTTTTTCATCCTCCCCTCATGAAAGTTATTGTCTCTTTTACCTAGGTTAGCTCTTGGGAGTTATTGTATGTTTACTGCCAAAATGAATAATGGACAGAAGAGAAGATTTTTATTTGGGAGGAATTTTGAGTTAATGCCTTTATTGACACTGTTTAATTTTTGATCTGTTTAAGTATCTGGGAGAGAAAAGTTCAGCTGTATTCTACTTAAGGTTAACATTGCCGTTTTGGTACTATCATGTTGCCATCTTAAATCTAACCTGTTATAAGTTATGTATTTCAACTTTTACTCTATTCTTGTTGTACTGAGTTTTTTTATTCTTTGTATATTTTTTTTTTTTGCAAACGATAGGTAGACTAAGATTTTCTGTCATTTTTCATTGAAGTCACTGATTTTCAAATATTTGTAAAAAGCAGTAACCTCTAATAAAAACATTATATAATGCTAGTTGAATTACTCCTTGAAAAATCTCACAGCTTGTTTACCAGTTGCAGAGTTAAATAATACTGATTAAAATTTATTTTATCCTTTTCATTTTTAAGCAAATTTCTCTATTCAGAATACCTACATTTTAGATATATTAGTCCTGTATTTTCAGGTTTATTTAATTTTATGTTGCTTCATTTAAGTGCCAAATTAAAATAGTACTTGAATGTTACTAATACTCTAATTTTTGGATCTAGGTTGTGATTCAGAGTAATGATGACATTGCCAACAGAGCCATAGATCTCCTTAAAGAGATATATACAAACCTTGGCCCCAGGTTACAGGTCAATCAGGTAAGGTTTCAACTGCCTAAAAACTTCCACTTCAGCTAGGTCAGAAGTACTCTAGTGTTTAGAAGAAGCTTTTTAAACTTACAACTAGAAATTAATTTTTTAACTCTTGTCAAAATATTTAAGTATTTAATCCACATTTGTCTCTTATAAAATACAACTGAAAGAATGTTGTATTTCTTACAACTGAAAGAATGTTGGTTTGGTAATTACCTTTAGGTGATTAGTATTATATTGAACAAAATTATTATGTTGAGATAGCCAAAAGTTTGACTTATTGGACATTAGGCTCCAAATGTTTTTTCCTTGTCATTTTTAATAATTGGTTTAATTGCTTATATTCTTGTTATCAGCTTCCTTCTGTGTATTATATTATGTATAATAGATAAATCTGTAACTGATAGTTACCTACAAGTTGAATTTTATTTCACTTTTTCAGATTACTGATTGCCATATTTGTTTTTGAAGCAACTTGAGCTTTCTTTCTTGGGCCTATTATTTGTAGGTGGTTATCCATGAAGACTTCATCCAGTCTTGCTTTGATCGTTTGAAAGCCTCATATGATACATTGTGTGTTTTGGATGGTGATGAAGACAGTATTAATTGTGCAAGACAAGAAGCCATTCGAATGGTTCGAGTATTAACTGTCTTAAGGGAATACATAAATGAATGTGACAGCGATTATCATGAGGAAAGAACAATTCTACCTATGTCAAGGTTTGTAAGAAATTGATCCATTAGTTAATTTGCAGTCATTTATTATTTTCCTAGCCAATTAGTTAGGAAACAAATGACTTATAGGCTTCATTCTGGATTTCTGTGTCCTGTCTTTTCTTTTTTTTTTTTTTCTTTTTTTTGTTAGATTTTATTTATTTATTTGACAGAGAGAGAGATCACAAGTAGGCAGAGAGGCTAGCAGAGAGAGAGGGGGAAGCAGTCTCCCTGCTGAGTAGAGATCCTGATTTGGGGCTTGATCCCAGGACCCTGAGATCATGACCTGAGCCAAAGGCAGAGGGTTTAACCCACTAAGCCACCCAGGCGCCCCTGTGTCCTGTCTTTTAAAAACATTATATGCATTCTCATAGATGTATTTTTCTTTTAAGTAAAAAATTCTGATTTATATTTTGGTTAGGGATTATCAGTTATTAAGTAAATTTTTCTTTTTTTCTTTCTTCTCTTTGCTTTGTTTACTTTCTTTTCTTCCTCCCTCCCTCCCTCCCGGTCGTGTTGTTTGGTTTGGTTCCAACCTATTATCACCTACTAAGTGGTAATGATATTTTATAGCTGCTATGTATTTTTATTTTAATGATACTCATTCACACTAGTAAAAGTGAAATTCTTAAAAGCTATTTATTTAATAGATATGAAGAAGAAAGTCTTGAAATGGTCTTTGCTAAATTTTCTTTAGATTTGGGAAGTACTGTAAAAAACATAACTTACTAAATTATTTATTAGTATAATAAATTATAAATAAATTCAGTATTATGCAATATAAATCAGATCATCATAAATTAAGTAGACAACAAGCTGAATTAACAGTTCAAATGGCATTTTTAGATTTGGGAAAAGTTTATAGAGTAAGTACTGTCAGATTTTTTTGAATTGTGATCACTCATAAATAAAAATGTAAAATACTTCTTGAATATTTTTGTTTTGTATCTTATCTGTGAGAAGAGAGTATTGCAAGATAAGTATTTTTGAGTGACTTCTGTTAAGAATTTTTGTAGTTTTTTAACTACAAAAACAACTGTAATTTAAGTTGAAGTGTTGAAGTGTATCTCTTCTACCTTCTAAACTTTTGTAGCTTAAAATTAACTGATTTCTATTACAACTTTTAAAGTGGAAATCTCTGGTTCTGCAGCCATAGAAACAAAGATTAACCACGGTGGACTATAATCATATCATATTTCCAAACTTAACTGTTAATGTTCATAATTTACAGAAACAGAAAGGTATTTTTAATAGTCTAAAAAAAGTAAATTTAACCATCTTCCTCATAAGAAAATAGTTGTCCCAGCTTCATGTTGTTGATAAGCTGCTGAATATGATTGTACTTTTTAATTTTTTAAATTTATATATATTTTTTTTTAGAGCATTCCGTGGTAAACACCTCTCTCTTATAGTTCGATTTCCAAACCATGGTAGACAGGTTGATGACATGGATATATGGTCTCATACAAACGATACAGTTGGTTCAGTACGACGATGTATTCTCAACCGTATTAAAGCAAATGCAGCCCATACAAAAATTGAACTCTTCGTGGGTGGTGAGCTAATAGATTCTGAAGATGACAGAAAGCTAATAGGACAATTAAACTTAAGAGATAAATCAGTAAGTACATATATAATTTTCAAATACTCCCAAAGAATTAAACACTGAAGCTGTTTTTCATTCATTCAGTAAATGAGACTTACATGAGTCTTCTCCATTAAGTTTTTGGGTTATAACCCTAAAAAAGATAGGTATCATCACACTAGTATAGTGGAGAAAATAAACTACTAAACGGTTTTTTTGAACAGTACTTTTTAAATATTTCTAAGATTAAAGCATGAAATATTTTTTAGCCTTCAGTATATCAAATTTCTGTGTTTTGTGGAAGTGTTTTCTCTTGTCTTTGCTGTAATGTGTCCTATCATTTTTAGGTAATTACAGCTAAACTTATACAAGTAAGTTCCAATATGCCATCGAGCCCTGATAGTTCTTCTGATTCTTCAACTGGATCACCTGGCAACCATTGTAATCACTACAGTGATGGTCCCAATCCAGAAGTGGAAAGTTGTTTGCCTGGGGTGGTAAGTTAACTACTATATGAGAAGCATTACACTTTCCTCTGCAAATACAAAGAAATGTATGGAATGGTTCTTTTTATGAGCAGTTTACAAGTTCATAGATACACCATATGTCAAATAAATATATTTTATATAAATAAAATTTCTCTATAGATACAATATTATGTTTGGGTAGGCTCCGTTACAGATGAACTATAACATAGTATTAAATGTATACCTGTAGGAAATTCTGTAAATCTTTTTTTGGGGGGAACTGTTTTTAAAGAAATATATGATCTGCTGTCTTTCTCTAATTCTTAGTAATATTTTTCATACCTAAATAATAACTGCTTGATTTCTTCACATTTTCTCATCCCTCCACCTCTTAAGAATTGTCACAGCTGCAGAAACACCAGCTCCAGTGTTAGAGGGATTTGAGTCCCTTTAACAATGAGATTAGAGATTTATCAGCAGTCTTTACCCCTCAAGGTGTAAAGTCCCTTTTATATAAATGTCTGAGTGCTACGTGAAATTTATAGGTTACAAAACAGTAGAACAGCTAGTCCAAAGAAATTTTTCAAAGTAGCTTGGAAAACGTAATAAATTATTAAGCTTGTATCATAAGAGATGAGTGGAATTTTGAAAATGAAAAGATGGAGAAGGCAGATAGTTTCAGGTAGTAAAAGATAGAAGGCTTATTTGGGGTTAGTGAATAGTTTAATTTTAAAAATCAAAAATCTTTTAAACTTAAGTTATAGGTAAATCTTTTTTTGTTTTCTGTATTCCAGATAATGTCACTGCATCCCAGATACATATCTTTCCTTTGGCAAATCGCAGATTTAGGTAGCAGTCTGAATATGCCACCTCTTAGGGATGGAGCAAGAATACTTATGAAACTTATGCCCCCAGGTAAGAAAATTGTCTGACTTCCCCTCGTCTATCCAACCCTATTCTCCTTGGACGTTGACAAGTACATGAGATAGAAATACTTAGCATAAGACTGTCTGGCTCGGTTAGTGGGAGTGTGTGACTCTTAATCTCAGGATTGTGAGTTCACTCCACTTTGGATGCAGAAATCACTTTAAAAATTTTATCGAAGGGCGCCTGGGTGGCTCAGTGGGTTAAGCCTCTGCCTTTGGCTCAGGTCATGATCTCAGGGTCCTGGGATCGAGTTCCGCATTAGGCTCTCTACTCAGCGGGGAACCTGCTTCCCCCTCTCTCTCTGCCCGCCTCTCTGCCTACTTGTGATCTCTTTCTCTGTCAAATAAATAAATAAAATCTTTTAAAAAAAACTATTTAGCATTTAATTTTTAAGTTAGTTTTAAAAGACTAATGCACACAATTCAGAAAGTCAGGTTTCTTGATAGGCTACACTGAAGAATGATGAACTGGTACTTTACCCTCCCTGTGCTCCGTTTTCTGTTCAAAGTAACAACCATTTTTGGCATTTAACTTTTATTATTTCATATGCCGAAATATCTCTTAAATAATATGTTCGTATCATTTTTATATCATTTGGGTATTAAATACTTTGGTGTAGGCAAAAATGTATTTCTTATTCTCACATCCTTTTTTGGTCATCTCACACTTTTTTGCTTAGATCTGTATAAACCATTTATATTTTCAAAACTAAATATGTATATATTCGTCTTAAAATATGTTACTAACATTTTTAAAAGACTTTTAAAATATATTTTTATTTTATTAATTTTTTAAGTTTCTATTTCAATTCCAAAATAGTTAAATATAATGTTACTTTAGTTTCAGATATACAACACAGTGACTTAACGCTTACGTGCAAATATTTTCATTTCCTAGGTGTTCACACTTGTTTATTCTAGATTTCAAAATTCTGCCCTTATATTCACTTAGTTTTCTATGGCATTTATTACTAGTTTCTCACATTCCCTCTAATAATTTCTTAAAACAATTTTCTACATAGTCACATGTTGTATCTTATTTTCTTGCATGTTTCCTCCTTTTTCTTTAGTGTGGTTTTTTCTTTGACATAGTTACCATTCCGGGACTTCTTTGTAATAGACTTTCTTTTGGCAGATCCTACTCTGCTCCTTTGTGATGTTTCTTGGTTGGGTCAGTACTCATTTGCTGAAGCACATTTTTTTTAAAAGATTGTTCACCTGAATACAACTAAAATCTCACTCACAGGAAAATATATTTTTTCGTTGAGTTCTTGTTTTTTATATGCAGAAGTTTGAGCATAGAGTTTGAAGGTTGAATGTTTGTTCCATTATAGTGACATAGCAGTGTTGTCTGATGCGAAGACTGAGCTGTTTATATGTTAAATTTTTGTTTGGAAAGGTTGGGATTTTTTTTGTTTTGCTTTTTTTTGTTTTGCTTTCCCTTGAGTTCTGAAATCTTATGATGAAGTGCCTTGGGGAGGATATGGATGTATGTCTTTTGTTGATGAGTATTCAGTGGACGTTATTGGTGAAAGGTTAATTTTTCCTTTTTTCTTTCTTTGTGGCCTTATTTGTGCTTTTGAATTTGTTTTGTTTTGTTTGCTTTAGAATGTGTTGTATATTTGTGTAGAATGTTGCTAAGTTTATCTTCCTTACAGTTTTGCCTCTCACTTATTCTATTTTCGTTTTCCTTTTTAAAAATTATTTGTGAGGTCTCCTGGGTGTCTTAGTTCAGTTAAGCATCTGCTTTCAGCTCAGGTCATGATCTCAAGGTCCTGGGATCGAGCCCCACATTGGGCTTCCCACTCAGCAGGGAGTCTGCTTCTCCCTCTTTAGCTCCCCGTGCTTGTGTGCGCTCTCTTTCTCTATCAAATAAATAAATAAAATTTAAAAAGAAAAAGATGAGAGGAAAATCATTTTAAAAGAAATTACTTGTGGGGCGCTTGGGTGGCTCTTGTCAGTTAAGAGTCTGCAGTAGGCTCAGGTTATGATCCCAGAGTCCTGAGATCCAGCCCTGCATTGGGCTCCCTGCTCAGTGGGAGCCTGCTTCTCTCTTCTTCTTGCTTGTGCTCTCTCTCACCTGCTTGTCTCTCTCAAATAAACAAAATCTTTAAAAAAAAAAAAAAAAAGTGCATAACTCTTTAGTTGGTTTTGTTTTATTTTGTAACATTTTCATGATCTCTCTTTTCTGTTACTTCTTTATAGAGTTGTGTTTTTATTTTATGAACATTTTACAGTGTTTCTGTTCTGCAAAATCTCATGTCCAGCAAAACCCTGTATTTGTTATTATTACTGAGGCAATTGCAAAGTTCAGAAAAGTGGATAGTACAATAAAAAGAACATTGTCTTCTTAAACTATATCACAGTAATTTATTGATTTGATGTTTTTATTGTATCCCATAATTATGTGTTTCCTTCAAATGATGGCATTCTCCTATATAACATCTAAATCAAAAATTAACATTGAACATATTTCTGCGAACTAACTGACTGATCCCATTCAAGTTTCACTTCTTTTCAAATTTTCATCAGTTTCTCCAGCAATGTCTTTAGCAAAGAGATTAGAAAATTTGTTTTTCAACAGCCAGATAATATTTTTGCCTTTGGAGGCCAAGAGGCATAATGAAGGATATTATGTAGGGGCTTACGTAATGAGAGAGAAAACAAATTTCTGCAAACTTTTTTTTTTTTAAGATTTTTATTTATTTGTTTGACAGAGAGTGCGCCCACAAACAGGGGGAGTGGCAGGCAGAGGGAGAAGCTGGCTCCCACAGAGCAGGGAGCATGCTGTGGAGCTTGATCATAGGACCCTGAGATAATGACCTAAGCTGAAGGCAGGGCTTAACTGACCGCGCCACTTAGGCTCCTCCCACCCCCACACACTTGTTATTACCAAAATTCTAACTCTAAAAATAATAGAGTGCAACTTTTTAACATAGTGGTCTGCTTGTGAGAATAATGGAATTTTTGGTGGGGTGTGATTTTATCTAAGGGGGCTCAAAGTTTGTGTTTCCTATCCTGAAAATAGTTGCAAGTAATTATTTCTTACTGCTGATCCGTAAAAGACATATTTTATATATTTTATATTTGATGTGGTTTTTCCACAAACAGATACTACTGGTTATCATTTCATGAACAGTGAACGAAAGGAATTCATAAAATTCTCTTCATCCTTTTCTCAGTATCTTTTAACTTGACTTGATATGTCGATACATAAGAGATTAATCACTTTGAAATTTAAGCTAGACGGAATCTCCTCACTCACACAGTTAAATGTATTTTAAAATAGAGATTTTCTTTACACTTATATTAATGTTTGAAAAATGCTACAAATTTATAGCAGGTATATTTTCCAACTCTGACTCTAATATTTTTTCTTTTTTTTTTAAGATTTTATTTATTTATTTGACAGAGAGAGAGATCACAAGTAGGCAGAGAGGTAGGCAGAGAAAGAGGGGGAAGCAGGGGAAGCAGGCTCCCTGCTGAGCAGAAAGCCCAATGCAGGACTCGATCCCAGGACCCTGAGATCATGACCTGAGCCGAAGGCAGAGGCTTTAACCCACTGAGCCACCCAGGTGCCCGACTCTAAAATTTTCTATACAGTTTGTATAGAAATGCATATTTCACCTTTTGTATTAACTTTGATAGCAGTGTGAAATGTGTAGTCTTTGACATTACTTGTGAATTAAACAATGTTGGCAACTGAATTACTTCACTGCACTGTTTTTTATTTAAAGCACTCTTTTGCCTTATGATTATATAGGTTAAATTTATTAAGAAACATAAAGTCTACAGCAAAAGCTAAATTTCTAAACTTTTTCAGTGTTTGGTTACAGTAGTTGAGAAACTCTTGTTCAAAAGTAGTTTTATTCTCAACCATGTGCTTTAAAAATCAGAGTTGAGCTTTGTTACTGCTAGCTATTGAACTGTCATGTCGTAGGGCAAGTTAAGATACCCAGGTTCTACTTCCAACAGAAAGTCATAAAACTGATGATGTTAAATCCATGAAAGTGTATGGTTTACTATTGGCACTGCTGCTTTAATAACACATGATAAATTCACATGTTTTCCACAGAATACATGCTGATGAATAATACAATGAATGAGTGAATGCCCAAGGGCTTTACACATAATGCATTCTCATAACTATGTAAATCTTTCCTTTTAAGTCTTTCTGTGTTCCAAACATAACATTACTACAATGAGTTGTAACACATTCCACCAGATTGCACTAAATTAATGTTTTCTCACATTTTTGAAAATACGTTCATCAGTAGTTGTTTTGTGCAGACTTTTTTTTTTTTTTTTTGAGAGAGAGAGAAAGCATAAGCAGAGGGAGAGGCAGAAGAAGATGCAGACTCCCTGCTGAGCAGGGAGCAAGGAGCCAGGCACCAGGCTTATCCCAGTACCCTGGGATCATGACCTGAGCTGAAGGTACATGCTTAACCAACTGAGCCACTCAGGTGCCTTGCAGACTGTTACTCTTAATTCACTCCCTGAAAAGTTGACATTGACTTAGCCTAAACAACTACTAAGAGTAGAAATTATATGTACTTACACATATGACGCCACAACAGTATCTCCAATTGCAGTCTAATCTACAGTCTTCCTTGTGCTTTCTGTTTCTGGGTATTTTAGACTTATACTTACCTGAGTGACAAACCTTGTTTGATATTACCTTTGATATGTGTGCTTATTTGATTAATCCTGTAATGAACCCAGTAACTTGTCTCTGTTACCACTCTTTTCCATATACTCTACTTGAGTAAACCTACATTCCGTTTTTTAAGGCCAGGCTGTTCTTCCACATAAAATTTAAGCTCATAACTTTATATATTAGATCCTGTTTGGGATATATATTAAATGTTCTAGAAATGAAAAAAGAAAAATTACTACCTAGATAGCTTTGAAGTAAGGCATTTGGTTGGAAGTAAAGCTCTGAAATAGGAAAGACTTCCAAAAAGTAGACATACAAGGAAGTGGAACCTGTTGAGGACTGAGGCACTGGAAGACTGGGAATAGTTGTTTACTTTTTTTTCTTCTCTCTCTTTTTTTCAACTTTATTTTGTCTTGATATATAGTTGATACACAATGTTACCTTAGTTTCAGGCATACAGTGTAGTGTATGTAGTGTCAACAGCTATACATACAGTGTCCTCACCAAAAGTACCATCTGTCATCATACAACAATATTTCAGTCCCATTGACTATATATATATTCTTTGTGGTCGACCTTTTATTCCAGTGATTTATTTATTTCATACCACAACCGGGAATATATAAGTCATCCACAGTCTCTACCCTGGTGGCGGGGCTCATTTGGTCTTATAATAGCGAACCAACTCGTGATTATAGCAGCTCTCAGTAAGAATCAGAATTGTGATGCCTGGGTGGCTTAGTTGGTTAACTGTCTGCCTTCAGCTCAGGTCATGATCCTTGGGTCTCGGAATCCAGCCCCACATTGGGCTCTCTGCTCAGCAGGGAGTCTGCTTCTCCCTCTCCCACCGCCACTCCCTCTGCTTGTGCTCTCTTTTTCTGTGACAAATAAATTTAAAAAAAAAAAAGTCAGAATTTAACATCCCTATCTTTTCTGTTCTAACCCTCTCACGACACTTTTGGACAGCAACACCTTTATTAATCAAATTGTAGAGATCCTCAGGAAAATCAAAAACAAGTCCTCTGTACTTAAGTTTTTATTATCTTTACAATGCGCTTGTACAACACTATGGTAGTCTCTCAGAATCACATTGATTTGTGAGGGAGTCAGACTCTACTGGGCTAGTTTATATACCTGCTCCTTCACATCATCATACCTCAGTTTCGGCTTTAGCCACCAGGAGCTAGTGCATGCTAGTACTCATGATGGCAGCAGTCAGGCAAAGAAAAAGCCATAGTCTTCTTTTCCATTAAAAATAATCTGTTTTTAATCCTTTTTGTCCTGTTATAAAAACCACTTTGCAGTAATTTTAAAGCTACATAGAATGATATAAAGCACTTCCAGGGGCATCTGGGTGGTTCAGTCAGTTAAGTGTCTGCCTTTGGCTCAGTTCATTATCTGAGGATCCTGGGATCCAGCTCCACGGTGGAATCTCTGCTCTGCAGAGAACCTGCTTCTCTCTCCCCACTGCTCTTGCTCACTCTCTCACCATCTCTCTCAAATAAATAAATAAAATCTTAAAAAAAAGAAAAGAACTTCCAAATATTCTTCCATATTCAATAATGGTTAACATTTTGGCACATTTGCTGTATCAATCTTTATGTAATAACTTCTCTAACTCCCTGAGAAAAGTTACAGACACCTATACCTTTTTACCTAAACATCTCAGTGTGTGTTTCCTAAGCACAAGAACATTGTCTTACATAACTTCCTCTTTCCAGCCACTGGCAACCACATTCCACTTTGTTTCTTTTGAGTTTGACTTCTCTAGATAACCCCATATAAACAGATTCATACAGTATTTGTCTTTAAATGACTGGCTTATTTCACTTAGCATTAAAGATATGTTCATCCATGTTGTAATGTTGTCAGAATTGAATTACTTTTTAAGGCTGAATGTATATTTTCTTCTATGGAAATCACAGTTTTGTCTTCCATTCATCAGCTAGTTGACCCTTAGGTTGTTGCCGCTGTTATGAATAATGCTGCTGTGAACGTTTGTGTACTAGTTTTTTGGGATTTTTGGATACATACCGGGGAGAAAAATTGCTGGATGATTTAGTAACTCCATTTTTAACGTATTGGGAAACTGCCAGACTGTTTTCTACAGTGGCGGCAGCATTCCTGGTCCCAAGTATAGTATAAGTAAATATACTTATATAGTATAAAGTAAAGGATAAGGAACCCAGTTTATCCACTTTTCATTGATACCTGTTACTGTTTTTGAATTTATGTCTTGCTAATTATGGTAAAGGATCATCTTACTGAGGTTTTCATTTGCATTTCCTTGATGACTAATGTTGGTAAGTGTTTCTTCATGGGCTTACCATCCATTTGTGTATCCCTTGGAGAAATGTCTATTATAGCCTTTGCTTGCTTTTGAAGTGGTGTTTTTTTTAATTGAATTTTAAATGTTATGGTACATTTAGATATAAGTCCTTTATCAGATATACAACTTAAAATATTCCTTCCTATTTTGTGCATTTTCTTTTTCTTTTCTTTTTTTCTTTTTTTAAAGATTTTATTTATTTGAGAGAGAGAACACAAGCAGGGGGAGGAGCAGGCTCTCTGCTCAAGCCTGACATGGGGCTCAGTCCTAGGACTCCCGGATCATGACCCAAGCTGAAAGCAGACGCTCAACCGACTGAGCCATCCAGGCGCCCCTTCTTTTTATTTTCTAAGTAGTTTACTTTTATGCACAAAAGATTAGTTTTGATGTAGTCCAGTTAATCTGTTTTTCCTCTTGTCACGTTTGCTTTTAGCATCAGTTGTAAGAAATTATTGTATAATCTAAGATCATGAAGCTTTACTGCTATCTGTTCTTTAGAGAGATTATCTTCTTAGTTTTATCTCTATCTTATTTTTTGTAAATCTCACATCTTTGTACAAAAGGAAAACGCAAAGCTTTTTTACTGTTAAATATACATTAGGAAGGTTGTTTCTTTTAAATGGTACCTTAGTTTTTCAAAGACCAAAACAAGTGGTTCATCGTATGGGACAAATAATTGAGAACTTGGTGGCAGGAGCTTATGTTATTTATGTTTCATGAAGAAATAACTATTTTTCAGTGTTGTGCAGTTTTGGGTTTTTGTTTTGTTTTGTTGTGGGTTTTTGTTTTGTGTGTGTGTGTGTGTGTGTGTGTGTGTGTGTGTGTGTCTCTAGTGAGTGAAGGAAGAATAGCTGATTTGAGCTCTCTGGATAGGAAACTGTTCCCTTCATCTTTTGGGTTGACTGTTAAAGAACCTTGGTTGATCATTAACTAGTCCAGGTCTGGTTATAGTTTAACAGTTGATCTTAGAACTCAAGGGGGGGGGCACGGATGACTCAACTTAATGGATATTTATTGATGATTAAGTATATTAAATGTGAGATATTAACATGTGGTATACATTTTACTGTAATCTGTGTTTTCTTCACAGATAGCACAACAGTAGAAAAATTAAGAGCTATTTGTTTGGATCATGCAAAACTTGGAGAAAATAACCTCGGACCGTCTCTTGAATCACTTTTCTTTGGTCCTTCTGCCTCCCGAGTGCTATACCTAACAGAGGTTCATTTTATTCTTTTTCAAAACTAATTTTTACATCATATGGTAGTATAAAGACTATGCATAAGAATCTTATTTAAGAATTTTTTAGTACTGATGATAAGAGAAAAACATCTTTTAATACAGCCCCCTTTCCTTTTTTTTTTCCTAGGTCGTTTATGCCTTGTTAATGCCTGCTAGTGCACCTTTGGCGGATGATTCCTCTGACTTTCAATTTCACTTCTTGAAAAGTGGTGGCTTACCTCTTGTACTGAGTATGTTAACAAGAAATAACTTCCTGCCAAATACAGATACAGAAACTCGAAGGGGTGCTTACCTCAGTGGTCTTAAGATAGCCAAACTGTTGTTAACTGCCATAGGCTATGGCCATGTTCGAGCTGTAGCAGAAGCTTGTCAGCCAGTTGTAGAAGGTGCAGACCCCATAACACCGGTAATAAAAATTTTTAAATCATTAATAAGGTTTATGGTTGACATTTAATTTTTAAAGTTTAAACTACTTCGTGATTCTTAAGTAGAGAATATAAGTTCAGTTCAATTTATTATATTTGTATTGAAATGTAAATACTCTCTAGTGATAACACTCATCTAATAGGGGACCTTGTTACTCTTAAGTATTTTTGAGTTTTGGTTGTTTAAGTCAAAAACTCATCTGAACCTTTTATTAACTGATACCTGAAAGACATATAAAGACAGGTGGTTATAAAAGGAAAAGATTTAGTTGGTGTATTGCCCATCTCTTCTACCACTATGACAAACATAACCACCATAATTGACAAAAACTCTTCTCTGCCTTGGTATCATCCTGATGAACATTGCTGAATGTTCTCAGGATACACTGAGATTGCTGCAAGGGCTGAATGTGTCATTCACTTCACACTAAATTTTAGTTCATTTATTTAGTTTTATTAAATTACTCACTGGAGATGAAATGCTTTAAGGATATAGATTTTTTTTAGAAATAGATTGGGTCTGCGGCCAGACCACCCTGAACGCGCCTGATCTCGTCTGATCTCGGAAGCTAAGCAGGGTCAGGCCTGGTTAGTACTTGGATGGGAGAAATGGGTTTGTTTTTCATCTCAGAAATTTGAATAATGACTAGACAGTTGATATTTAGAATTATCATTAATTATTTTAGGTAGGATAATCGTATCGTGGATTTTGTTTCAAAGAAGAGTCATATGCTGAGGTATTTTAAATAAAATATAATATCTGAGATTTTTCTCTAATGTAATTGGGGGGAGGCATGGTCAGACTGAGTGAGCTAAATATTCAGTGAAAAAATCTGATGTTTTATTGATAAATTATAAAGCTAGATAATGTGTTCTTTACGGTAATTTATGTTCTGTCTAGTCTTTTCCTTCTCTCTTTTATATAATTTTGCAATTTTTAAAAGAAAAATGTAGTTTTGTACAGCAAATTTTAATATTTTATTTATTTGAGATAGAGTAAGAATGAGAGAAAGCATGAGCAGGGTGACGGGCGGAGGGAGAAACAGACTCCCTGCTGAGCAGGGAGCCTGATGCAGGGCTCGTTTCCAGAACTCTGGGATCATGATCTGAGCTGAAGTCAGGCACTTAATTGACTCAGCTGCCCAGGAACCCCCGCAAATTTTAAAAAGAAAATTACAATGCTCTTATTTCACTCCCAAGTAATGTTTTATATTGTGGGTATGCATGTTTAATGGTCAAATATGTCGAGCTTCTCTGTGCTGATCACCATATTGTATCATTTAATCATCAATATTAGACATATTTGGTGGATTACTCTTACTGTTTCCTATTTTGCAAGTGAAAATGAAGATCTAGGAGGCCAGTGCCTTATCCATTAGGCGACTGGGGCTTCTGAAAATCAAGATCTAAAGAGACAAACTATTTTGGCAGCAATGAAAGTTCAGCTCTGTGAAGAGGCAGGCTGACTCTAAAACTGTACTTTCAACTACTTCAGGTTTTTTGTTCGAAATTTCATTTTAGTAGCACCAGGCAATTACACTTCCAAGTGTTTACTGAAGAATTTTAAGTCATTAATATGTATATACAGTAAATAACACATGAAGTAAAAATGTAAACTGATCTGATTTGAGATTAGAGACCAGAAGTATTTTACCGTCATTCTGCTTTGGCCATCTTTGTGTCTGTCTATAGGAACAACTGCACAAACCCTTGAATTTCTTAAAATACCTCTTTTTAAAAATATATACGTAGATTTTTTGAGAGAGAGAGAGCAAGCAGGGCTTGCGGAGAGGGAGAGATAATCTCAGGCAGACTCCATGCCCAGCACAGAGCCCAATGAGGGGCTTGACCTTACAATCATAAATTAAGCCAAAATCATTTAACCAGCTGATCCAACTAGGTGCCCCTAAAGATATTTCTTAATAAAACTTTACTGTGAAAGAGAAGTAGATGGAATGGGGTGATGAAGGTGTGGAAATTTTAGCATGTTGGGAGGAGAAACCTTAGAGCACACATAGTATAAGTACCTTTGAATAAAATGAGGAACATCTTAAAGACTGAAAGGAGGGCACCTAGGTGGCTCAGATGGTTAAGCATTTGCCTTCGGCTCAGGAAATGATCTCTGGGTCCTGGGATCAAGTCCCACATCGGGCTCCCTTCTCAGTAGGGAGCCTGCTTCTCCCTCTGCCTCTGTCTTCTCTGTCTCTCATGAATAAATAAAATCTTTAAAAAAAAAAAATAGACGAAAGGAAAGAAATTGAGTTCTAAATTTAAAGATTACAGGATAAGAAATTGAAGGTGTATTTATTTGGTACCCTCATTTTTCTCAATAGTATCATGACAAGAATATCCAGGAGGGCTGGGGAAAGAATTTACCTGGAAACACATTCACACCTGTGTCATTTATCTTCTCCAATTAAAAGTGAACTCAGTTGTAGAACAATATTAAATTCATCTGAAAGTGGACTTTGCAGTAGAATATTGTCACTCCAAAAGGTAACTAAGAGAAGTCTGGAGTGTTGGCTATCTGAAATGCTTTTTCTGCAGATCACCATAAATCGCACAGTGCATATGTAGGATTATGTCCTAAAGAGTGGTGATGGATGAGGAACAGAGGGGTAGGCTTTTATTACGTAAAAATTTTGAAAATGTGCTTATGTGTAAGATTTTTACTCCCAAGTAAAAATACTAATTTTTACAGATTAACCAAGTTACACATGATCAAGCAGTGGTGCTACAAAATGCCCTTCAGATTATTCCAAATCCATCATCTGAGTGCATGCTTAGAAATGTATCCATACGTCTTGCCCAGCAAATATCTGATGAGGTTAGTATCAAACTGAAAGCTCAGAGTCTGGGATGGTTTCTTTTTTATTATTATTGATACAGTATCTACTTACTCATAAATAAATGAAGATTATCACAATCTAGGGCCAGATATTCTGAGACCATAATCCTCTGTTTTATTTCAGCTAAAGTTTTGTAAAATTCTACTTATTAATGTTACCTATTAATATTCATATGTTAGAAAGTACTTTTTAAACCAGCTATTTAAGATATAATTTATATTGCATGAACTAGATCAAAATAAAACATATGATGAGTTTAAAGTAATGGTACAGTCAAGAAAACAACATTTCATCAACCCCAGAAGTTTTCTGCTCCTTCTGTAAGCAACCACTGCTCTGCTTTTGTCATTATAGAGTAGTTCTCTGTTTCTTAAATTTTGCACAAATGGGATCATATTGTGTACTCTTCTATGTCTAAATTATTCCAATCAACATAATTTTAAAATTTTCAATCATTTATGTGTGTGTGGTTTATTCCATTTTGAAGGGTACTACATTTTATGGTTATCCTGTATGTTCTGTTCATAGACGTTAGTATTTTTTCTAGTTTTTTACTATTGGGAATAAAACTGTTTATTTTGAAAATTCACCAAATCACACGTGCTTTAGTCAGCTGATTTTTTTCTTACCTGTGTAAATACATAGGAATTGAATGACTGGGTGGTTTGGTTTTCCTGTGTTTTAAAAATTCTTAAGAAAAATATCTATAGAGCCAGATTAGACCTTTTTTTTAATTAACATATAATGTATTATTTGTCCAAGGGGTACAGGTCTGTGAATCATCAAGCTTATGCATTTCACAGCACTCACCATAGTACATACGCTCCCCAAAGTCCATAACCCAGCCATCCTATCCCTACCCCCCTACCACCCAGCAGCCCTGTTTGTTTCATGAGATTGAGAGTCTCTTATGGTTTGTCTCCCTCCCAATCCCATCTTGTTTAGTTTTTACCCCCCTACCATCCACGACCTCCCACCCTCTCAAATTCCTCATATCACAGAGATCATATGCTAATTGTCTTTCTCTGACTTATTTCGTTTAGCATAATACCCTCTAGTTCCATCCACATCATTGCAAATGGCAAGATTTCAGGTTTTTGATGGCTGCATAGTATTCCATTGTGTGTATAGATTCTTTTCATAGTTTGGCTATTGTGGACATTCCTGCTATAAGCATTCGGGTGCTTGTGCCCCTTCAGATCATTTGTATCACTTCACTTCACTACATTTGTATCTTTAGGGTAAATATCCAGTAGTGCTATTGCTGGGTCGTAGGGTAGCTCTATTTTAAACTTTTTGAGGAACCTCCATACCGTTTTCCAGAGTGGCTGCACCAGCTTGCATTCCCACCAACAGTGTAGGAGGGTTCCCCTTTCTCTGCATCCTCGCCAACATCTGTCATTTCCTGAATTGTTAATTTTAGCCATTCTGACTGGTTGTGAGAGAGGTGGTATCTCACTGTGGTTTTGATTCGTATTTCCATGATGCCGAGTGATACTGAGCACTTTTTCATGTGTCTGTTGGCCATTTGGATGTCTTGAGCCAGATTAAATCTTAACCTGAAGCATATTTAGGCTATAGCTGATAAATGTGTTTTACGTCATCTGCATATATCTTAT
Source organism: Potos flavus (assembly GCA_028534135.1). Classification (NCBI taxonomy): domain Eukaryota; kingdom Metazoa; phylum Chordata; class Mammalia; order Carnivora; family Procyonidae; genus Potos; species Potos flavus. The sequence continues at coordinate 369,090 of JAPYYM010000020.1, forward strand.
GACTTGAGGTGGAGATTTAAAAAAAAAAGTGGGACGAAGGCTACTTAGATGTTAAAGACAGTGCGGAGTATATTTGTGTTAACAGCCATTTGTACTACTATCACAAAGAGAAATGTTTTCTCATAAGTTCATTTGATATTTTGTCAGCATTTTTAAGTGTTTGTTTTCTTTCAGGCTTCAAGATACATGCCTGATACTTGTGTAATTAGAGCTATACAAAAAATCATCTGGGCATCAGGATGTGGGGCATTAGATTTGGTATTTAGCCCAAATGAAGAAATCACAAAAATTTATGACATGGTAAGAATTATTATAAAATTGTATTCCTTTTATATAAAAGTTAATTGTGCACTAAATTTTCATCATCTCTGCCATATTTTAAAAACAAAGTCATTTGTATCTATTAGGCTTTGGTTTTTTGGTTTGGTTGGTTTTTTATTTTATCTGGGAAAAAAAAAGTGTGCATGTTTGTAAGTATGGGGAGGGGCAAGAAGAGAGGGAGAAGCCGACTCCTGGCTGAGCAGGGAGCCTGGTGCAGGACTCAGTCCCAGGACCCTGGGATCATGTCCTGACTCAAAGGTATATGCTTAACCACTGAATTACCCAGGTGCTCCTGTATCTATTAGTTTAAAATAAACTTACAGTTGTAACTAAGATAAGAGTATATAGTTTTATTTTGAAAATAAAACACTTCAGTGTATCTTAAATTAATGAGTAATTTATTCTTGATTCTAACTTTACAGACCCCCCGTGCAAGCAGTGAGCCAGACATGGAGGATGAACAGGTTTGCTGTGAAGCATTGGAAGTGATGACATTATGTTTTGCTCTGATTCCAACAGCCTTGGATGCACTTAGTAAAGAAAAAGCCTGGCAGACATTTATCATTGACTTATTATTGCATTGTCCCAGCAAGTAAGTGATTTTTTTAATTTACAAGACTGACTTTATCCTTTTAAGCAGAAAGGAATTAGCTTTGATCATAATTTATCTTAGAAGTCAGATAAGGAAACATTTTGGTTGTCTACATAGTACTTTGATATTTAGGAAACTTGGATGTAACATGTTTCACTTAACCTAAGTGGACAGTTTAGTGGCCTTAAGAACTTTTATAAAGTGTCATGCAGTCATCACTATCTCCTAAATTTTTCATTATCCAGACAAATTTTTTTAAGTGATAATACCCATTTTCTGAACCTTCCGTCCCCTGGTTACCTCCAATCTATGTGCTATCTCTGTGAACTTGCCTAAGTAACTCACATAAAAGGAATCACAACAGTATTAGTCCCTTTGTGCTTGGATCATTTCATATAGCATAATGTTCTCAAAGTTCATCCATGTTGTAGCATATTGCAGAATTTCCTTCCTTTTTAAAGCTGAATGTACATACCATGTTTTTGCTTATACAGTTCATCTGTTGATGGATATTTGGCTTGTTTCCACTCTTGGGTATTGTAAATACTGCTGCTGTGATAATTGCTGTGAACTGTTTGAGTACCCATTTTCAGTTCTTTTGAGAATGTGCCTTGGAAATAGACATTACTTGGTAATTCTATGTCAAACTTTTAGAGGGTCCACAAAACTGAGTTATACAGTGGCTCACTATATTATATTGCCATAAGCAATGTATAAATGTTCTAGTTTCTCCATATTCTCTCCCATGCTTGTTATTTTTTTAAGATAGTAGCCCTCCCAGTGGATGTTAGGTGACATTTTATGACAGTTTTGATATTTATTTACGTATGTGGTGTTGAGCATTTCTTCATGTGCTTATGTTATGTCTAGAATGGAGAAATGTCTTCTTAAATTCATTTTTAGGGGTGCCTGGATTGCTCAGTTGAGCATCTGCCTTCAGCTCAGGTCGTGATCCCAGGGATTGAGCCTGGCATGTGGTTCCGTGCTCAGGTGGGAGTCTGCTTCTTCCTCTTCATCCTCCTGCCACACCCCGTGCTCACTCTCTCTCAAATGAATAAATAAAATCTTTTAAATAAACAAATCCATTTTGAAACCGGATTGTTTATATGAATTTTGGAATAGGTTTTCCAGTAAACACCACTGGAATTTTGAAAGAGATTACTTTAAATCTGTCGATTCATTTGATAGTATCGACATCTTAATATGAAGTCTTTTCAGTGCGTCAACACATACTATCTTTTATTTAGGTCTTCCATTTCTTTCAACACAGTCACTCCTTCTTAGTTATGTTTATTTATTCTTATTTGTCATTTGATAGTATCGACATCTTAATATGAAGTCTTTTCAGTGCGTCAACACATACTATCTTTTATTTAGGTCTTCCATTTCTTTCAACACAGTCACTCCTTAGTTATGTTTATTTATTCTTATTTGTCTTTTTGCTACTATTGTAGGTAGTATTTTTTTCCTAACTAATTTCTTAATTTTTTTAATTGTTCGTTGCTAGTATGTAGAAATACAAGTAATTTTGTGTATTGATTTTCTACTTTACAGTTTTGCTGAATTCAGTTTCTTTATGAATTCTCCAGGATTTTATCAGTACATGAAATCATGTCTTTTACAACTAGAGATAGTTTTACTTCCATCTCCCGAATTTTTATGTGTTTCATTTGCCTTTTCTTTGCTTTATGCTCTTCTATATTGAACAGAAGAGGTGATAACCCATCCTTGTCTTGTTCCTGATACAGAGAGAAAGCTTTTAGTCTCTCATCATTGAGTATGAGTATTTGACTTTCCAAGAGTCAAAGCTTTTCATATAGGATCTTTATCCTGTTGAGATTTTCTTTTTATTCTTTGCTCATAAAGTGTTTTTATCATGAGAAGGTTGGAATTTGTTTAGGGTTTTTTTCTGAATCAATTATGATGGTCAGTTTTTTCCTTTGTCATATTATGTGATGTGTCAAAAATTGTTTGTTTTTTTTTTAAGATGTTATTTATTTATTTGACAAGAGTGAGAGAGAGAGAGAGCACAAGCAGGGGGAGAGGCAGGCTCCCTGCTGAACAAGGAGCCAGACACAGGGCTCCAACCTCAGGACCCTGGGATCATGACCTGAGCTGAATGAAGCTCAGCCAACTGAGCCACCCAGATGCCCTTCAAAAATAGTTCTATTAAGATAAAAATAAATATTTAAAAAATAAAAATAAAAATAGATTTATTAAAATAACACTGATTTATATGTTGAACTGCTCGCATTATTTGGATAAATCTCACTTGGTCATTTGCTATAATATTTTTGATATACTGACACATTTGGTGGTTAATATTTTGTTGGGGAATTTTAATATTTTTATTATGGTAAAAAATACATAACATTAAATTATGCATTTTCAAACTGATAGTTATATATTAAATATAATTATATGATCTCAAGAAGCTCTAGAATTGTTTCAAGTTGCAGAAGTGAAATAATATATTCACTAAACTCTAAATTACCCACCCATGGCATCATGAGTACTCCCCTTTGGCACACCTTTTTATTCTCTGTTTCTATGATTTTGACTACTTTAGGTATTTTGTATGGTTGGAATCATACAGTATTTGTCTTTATGTCACTGGGTTAGTTGGTTAGCATGCTGTCCTGGAGATTTTTCCATATTGTAGCATGTGACAGGATTTCCCCCCTTTTTAAGGCTCCATAAAATTACTCTGTATATTTTATTACATATTCTTTATTCATTCATGTGTTGATAGACATTTGTGTTGCTTCCATCTCGTAGCTATTGTGAACAATTCTGTGATGAACGTGGGTGTTCAGACATCTCTTCAAGAGACTACTTTGAATTCTTTCGCATATATACCCAGAAGTGGGACTGCTGGGTTATAGCTAATTCTGTTTTTATTATTTTGAGGAATCTCAATACTCTTTTCCATAGTTACTGCACCATTTACATTCCCCCCAATAAAGCACAAGGTTTGCAATTTTTCCACGTGTTTGATGGCACCTATTGTTTTGATAGTAGTCATCCTAGTGGGTGCAGAGTGACATCTTACTGTGTTTTGATTTACATTTCACTTATGAGCTCCTTTTTGTATGCTTGTTGGCCCTTCTGAGAGTATTTGTATTTCTGTTCTTAAGGGGTTATTGGTCTTTCTTTTTATGTAGTATCTTTGTCTGACTTTGTTGTTATCATGATTCTGGCATTATGGAATAAATTTCCATAGTTTCTCCCTTTAAATTGCTTACAAAAAATTACTGATTAGTTCTCATTCTTCTTTAGTAGTATTCACCATTGAACCTTTTTCAGCTGTTAGGCTTTTTCTTTCTATTCTTAAGTAGTTTTCTCCACCCCCTAACCTCCCCTTCAAACCCCCATGTAGGGCTTGAACTCATGACCCACAGATCAAGATGCTCCATTGACTGAGCCAACCAGGAATCTCACTCTTAGGCTCTTTTTTGGGGGATGTTTTTTGATAACTGTTGCAATTCCCTTCCTTGTTAGAAATCTGTTCATTAATTTATCATCCGATTTTTAAAATATCTTCGCTTACCTTTAATTTAATTTGCTATTCTTTTAGTACTTTTCCATCTGAAAGTATAATGCTGTGAATTATTCCTTCTCTAGCTTTCTTTTAGTATTTGTATACTATGTCTTCTCCAATATTTTAATTTTTTTATTTTTATTTTTCCCAATATTTTAATTTTAATCTATGTCTTCAATATGGATTCCTTTTTAGTAATATACAGTAGGCTGTAAAATGTTTATATGCTTTGACTACAGATTTTTTAGTGTATTTAGACCTTTGAGTTTGAATGTTATTAATATTCTTGATATCTGCGTATTATGTGTATTGGCTACCATGTTTCTGCTTGTTTCCTTTCTGTTCATTCTCCCTGTTTTTGATTCTTTCTCCTTTATTTTTTCTGCCTTTTCTTTCTATATTTTTCTTTTAAGTAAATAAAAGTATGTAACTTCTTATTTGATTTCCTATACAGAGCTTACCTATACTAGTGATTTTTCTCAGAGTTTGTAAATTGCTCCTAAGTACTAAAATTACCACTGGAAAATGACTAGCAGTAAATTTCTTTGATGCATGATAATTTTGAAGAAAATTTCTTTCTGAGAAAAAAATACGGAATCTTTTAATATTGTACATTGATCTATATTTTTTAAAAATTTTCCCCAGCTTTTTTGAGGTGTACTTGATAATGTGATTTTCTTCAGTATATACATTGTCACATGATTACTGCAGTTAAACGTAATTAGTATATCCTTTGCTTTACATAGTTGATTTTTTGCATAGTGAGGACACTTGGGGATCATCTGTTAGCAGATTTTAGGAACACAATATATTAGTAAGTATAGTTACCAAATTATATGTTATTTTTCCAACAAAATGTATTGAAACCTTAGGTAACCAAAACTTTGTGCCTTTTATCAACATTTTCCCAGCCACCATTCTACTCTGGTGTTAAGTGTGAGCGTTTTATATTCCACATTTAAGTGAGATTATGCATTGTCGTCCTGGGCCTGGCTTATTTCACTTGGCCTCTTTTTTTTTTTTTTTTTTTTTTAAAGAATTTATTTATTTATTTGTCAGAGAGAGAGTGAGAGAGAGATCACAAGTAGGCAGAGAGGCAGGCAGAGGCAGAGGGAGAAGCAGGCTCCCTGCCGAGCAAGGAGCCCGATGCAGGACTCGATCCCAGGACCCTGGGATCATGACCTGAGCCGAAGGCAGCCGCTTAACCAACTGAGCCACCCAGGCGTCCCTTCACTTGGCCTCTTGTGCTCCAGGTTTATCCATGGTATCACAAACAGCAGGACTTCCTTCTTTTTAATAGCTGAGCTATACTCCATTGTATAGGTATATCATATTTTCTTTATCTAGGCATCCATCATTAACATATGCTTGGATTGTTTCTATGTCTTGACTATTGTGAAAATGCTGCAGTGACCATGAGAATGTAAATATTTCTTCAAGATACTGATTTTATTCAATTGGATATATATCCCGAATTTGGATGCTGGATGATATGATAGTTTTTAGTGTTTTTTGTTTTTGTTTTTGTTTTTTCTTCAATTTTTTTTTTTTAATTTTTAGTGTTTTAAGGAATCTTCATAATGTTTTCTATAACAGATGTACAAATTTACATTCTCACAAACATCGTGCAAGGGTTCTCTTTTATCCACATTGTTGGCAAACACTTGTTATCTCGACTTTCTGAAAGTAGTGATCCTAACAGGTCTGAGATGATAACCTGTTTTGGTTTGATTTTTATTTCCTGGTGATGAGTCAAATTGTTGTTCTCATATACCAATTCACCATTTCTGTATTTATTTGAAAAAGATGTCTGTTCAGGTCCTTTCCCCTTTTTAGGCAGTTAATTATTTTGCTGTTGAGCTGCATAAGTTCCTTATATTTTGAATATAAATCTCTTGCCAGAAACATATTTTGCAAATATATTCTCTCATTCTGTAGGTTGCCTTTTCATTCTGTTAATTTTCTTTGCTGTGTAGAAGCTCTTTAGTTTGATGCAGTCCTCTTTATTTTTTTGTTGTTGTTCTTGATGGTTCTTTTGATGTCATACCCAAAAGTCAGTTCCTAAGACCCATATCAAAAGCTTTTTCTCAGGGTACCTGGGTGGCTCAGACGCTTAACTGTAAGCGTCTGCCTTCAGTTCAGGTCATGATTCCAGGGTTTGGGGATCGAGCCCCACATCAGTCTCCTTGCTTGGCAGAAAGACTGCTTCTCCTTCCGTCTCTGCCTGCCATACCCTCTGCTTCTGTGCTCACTCTTGCTCTCTTTCTCTCTCTGTGTCAAGTCAATAAAATCTTTAAAAAAAAATTTTTTTTAAGATTTTTTTTTTCAAGATTTTTTAGTTTGTTTATGTGACAGAGAGGGACACACACTGAGAGAGCAAACACAAGCAGGGGGAGTGAAAGGGGGAGAAGTAGGCTTCCCGCTGAGCAGGGAGCCCAGTACAGGGCTCAATCCCAAGACCCTGAGATCATGACCCCAGCCGAAGGCAGACGCTTAACAACTGAGCCACCCAGACACCCCTAAGATTCTGTTATTTGAGAGAGAGCGCACAAGCAGGGGGAGTGGCAGAGGGATTGTGAGAAGCAGGCTCCCTGCTGAGCACGGAGCCCAGTGCAGATCCCAGGACGCTGAACCTGAGCCCAAGGCAGACACTTAACCAACTGAGCCACAGAGGTGCCCTTCCCTGTTTTTTTCTTAAGTTTAAGACTTTAATTCATTTTAGATTGATTTTTATGTATAGTGTGAAATAAGCGTCCTTTTCATTATTATATATGTGGATTTTCAATTTCCCCAACACCATTTTTTGAAGAAGTCTTCCTTACTTTCCTATGGCACCCTTCTCAAAGATCAGTTGACCATAAAATGAATGGCTTTATTTCTGAGATGTCTGTTCTGTTCATATCATATCTATGTATGTCTCTCTTTATGCAAGTAATAAATGTTGATTACTGTAGCTTTTTAATACAGTTTGAAATCAAGAAGCATGATGTCTCCATCTTTGTTCTTTTGTCTTTTGTGGCACCATATGAATATATGATTGTTTTTCTGTTTCTGTGAACCCGCCATTGGTACTTTGACAGGGACTGTGTATTGAAGTAGATTTGGGCTCCAGTGGACGTTTTAACCATAGTAGTACTCCTAATCCATCAATATGGGATGTCTTTCTTTCTTTCTTTTTTTTTTTTTTTGGATGTCTTTCTTTAATTTCCTTCATTAGTGTTAAAATTTTCAATGTTCAAGTCCTACAGCTCTTTACGTTTATTCTAGGCTTATTCTTACTCTTCTGTTACTATTGTTAACAAGATTGTTTTCTTAATACCAGTGTGGGTTTAGATGATTTTTTGAGTATAGAAATGAAATTTTTGTATTTTGTATTCTGTAACTTTATTTTTAACAGATTTTTTTATTGTTGTATCTTTAGGATTTTCTACATATGTCATTGGTAGTCAGTTTTACTTCTCTGGATCAATCTTATGTCTTGTTTAAATGCTCTAGAAATAATTTCTACTTCTGCGTTAATAGAAGTGGTGAGAATGGGTATCCTTGCCTTGTACTGGATATTAGAGGGAAAGCTTTCAGATTTCTGTCCTTGAGTATAATGTTAACTATGGGCTTTTCACATTGCATTGTATTGAGGTAAGTTCCTTCTGTTTATTTTAAAGTTTTAATCACAAATGGATCTCTGACTTTACCAAATCATTTCTCTTCATGCATTGAGATGATCGTTGTACTATTATTCCTTTTTTTAAATGTGATGAATGACATTGACTAATTGTGTATGTTGAACCATCCTTATGTTCCAGAAATAACTCCCACAAAATCATGATGTATAATCCTTTTTATGTCCTGTTGAATTTAATTTGTTATTACTGTATTGGGGATTTTTGCATCTGTGTTCATCAGGGTTATTGGCCTGTTGTTTCCTTTTCCTAAAATGTTTTTAGTTAGCTTTGGTATCAAGATGATGGTGTCCTCAGAAAAGCAGTTTGGGAGTGTATCCACATACTGTGTTTTTCAGAACACTTGAAAAAGGATAGGTGTTGGGGCACCTGGCTGACTCAGTTAAGTGTCTGTCTTTGGCTCAGGTGATAATCTCAGGGTCATGGAATGGAACCTGGTGTTGGGCTCCCTGCTCAGCGGCCAGTGTGCTTCTCCCTCTTACTGTGTGACTTCCCTGCTTATTATGTCTCACTTACAGTCTCTCTCAAATAAATTTTTAAAATTTTTTTTTTCTTTTTAAGGGGGTAGGCATTAGGCATCTGGGTGGCTCAGTTGGTTAAGTGTACAACTCTTGATTTCAGTTCAGGCCATGATATCAGGGTCATCAGATCCAGCCCTGCACCAGGCTCCCTGCTGGGCATGCAGCCTGCTTATTAACATTCTCTCTCTCCTCCTCTCTAAATAAATGTAAATAAATAAATAGGATGGGGCACCTGGGTGCCTCCGTCAGTCAGCATCTGACTCTTGATTTCAGGGCAAGTCATGATTTCACGGTCATGAGATTGAGCCCCTGCCACATCAGGGTGTGTGCTCAGAGCAGTCTGAAATTCTTTGCTCCTCTGCCCCTCCCCCCAAGCACTCTCTAAATAAATAAATATATATATATATATATATATATATATATATATATATATATATATATATATATATATATGTATGTATATATATAAAGTCTTTTAAAAAAAATTAAAAATAGGTATTAACTTCCTGTAAGTGGTAAAAATTTCGCATGATACTATTCTGGCATTATATTTGGCCAGAGTTTTTAATTACTAATTCATGCTGCTTGTTTGTTATTGATCTGTTTTTCTTTCTTGATTCAGGTTTGCTAGATTGTATGTTTCTAGGAAATTACCAATTTTTTTTTGGTTTTTGTTGGCGTGATAGGATTATAACACTAATATTTTTTTATAATAATTATTTCTGATCCTTTTTATTTCTGAGGCATCCATATAATGTTTCCTCTTTAATTTCTGATTTTGAGTCTTTATTCTCTTAGTGTAGCTAAGGGTTTCTCAATTTTAAATTTCCTTTTTATATTGCTTTTCCTGCATCCCACAAGTTTTGGTATGTTATGCTTTCATTTTCTCGAAATATTCTTTAAGTTCCCTCTTTGACTCTCTCTTTAACTTAATGGTTATTCAGAAGTATACTGTTTCGTTTCTGTGCATTTGTGAATTTTCCTATTTTCTAGTTTCATTGCATTGTGGTCGGAAGAGCTACTTAGAATGATTTTCAGCTTCTTGAATTTAAGACTTGTTCTGTTACCTTACATGCAGTTCATTCTGGATTATGTCCCTTAGGATACACTTGAGAAAAAAGTACATTCTTCTGCTAGGTTAAAAGTTAATTCTGCTCGGTAGAAAATTCTGGAAATATGTCTGTTAGATCCACTTAGTCTGTAGTGTTCAGTTCTGCTTTTTTCTTATTAATTTGCTGACTGAGTAATCCATTTATTTGTAAGAGTGGAGTGTTTCAAGTCTGTTTCTGTTAGTATATTGCAATGTATTTGTACTTTCAGATCTTTCAGTATTTATTTTATCCATTTAGGTGCTTTGATGTTCAGTGACTATATATAATTGTTACATCTTCGTGTTGAATTGACCTTTCATCAGTTATCTAGTCCTTTTTGATTTCTCGTAACTGTTTTTGACTTAATGCTGTTTTGTCTGTTCATTTCTCTTTTAGTTACCATTTTCATGGAACATCTTTATTCTTCTCTTCACTGTCAGCCAAAGTCACTCTCTTGTAAACACAGTGTGGTGGGATCTTGTTTTTTATATCTTTTTTTTTCTTTTTTATTGCAGTCATAATTTCCTTATAACTAATACTTGATAGAAAATGGAATTTGACATTACTTAAAATTGTATCAGCATTCACAGAAGCTGAACATCATAGGCATGCCGGTGTACTCTTGCTACAAAATGTTTTTATTTCCCAAGTACTTTTAAGTTTTAGCTATGAAGGTTAGTTACCAGAGCCAAACTTGTTTTTAACAAGCAGAATTTTAATGTCCATTCATTCAGAGAGTCTCTTATCTTTCTGGGCCTATTCATTTGCAGATAGGAATTGAAATTGTAACTGGGTTCTTTATGTCATGTATTTACATGTGATGCCCATCTCCATTTGCTATCCAGTTTTTTTGAGATAACAATGTGTGACTTACAGCAAGGCTACGTAGATGAGGAAGTTCCATATGGATGAGAGCACATCCTCACGCATCTTGATTTCATCTCCTCAGAATCCAGCTTGGTGTGAGGCCCTAGGTCCAGAGTATCTCAGCTTTGCTTCTCCAGCTTCCAACTCCACAATTCAGCTCTTTCCTAATGGCTACCTTTTATCTTATTTTAATCCATTTATCTACTCAGTGTTTTTCAATTAGCAAATTTAGGCCATTTTAGATTCAAAGTAATTTTTAAAAGATACAGAGTTACATTTGCCTTTTTGCTAGTTGTTCTGTACTTTTTTCCTTCCTCTTTGCTATTTTGCTTTGTGATCTGATTTTTTTTGTAGTGAAATGCTATCATTTTTCTTTATCTATTGTATATCTATCAGACGTTTCTTCTGTTGTTACCATGAGTATCTTTTAAACTTATATCCTAAGTCTTAGACAAAAATTTCACTTTTTTTTTCTTGATTTCTCTGTATTCTTGCCGACACTGTGTTGATTTTTTTTTTTTTTAATGTAGTATCCATTGTTATTTGTATGAGGTAGTATCTCCTTCTAGGTTTGATTTGTATGTCCCTAATGATGAGCAATTTTTCATGTCCTAATTAGCCAGTCATGTATCTTAGAGAAATGGCTATTCATGTCTTTTGGCCACTTTTCTGTCCGGTCCTCCCACATTTTTTGGTCACAACCTCTATCTGTATTGTGTATACATTAACAAATTACTATAGCTATAGTGATTTTAAAACTTCTGCCTTAGTGGCTCAGTCTGTTATGCATCTGCCTCCGGCTCTGGTCATGGTTCCCAGTCCTGGGATCGAGTCCTGCATTGGTCTCTCTCCTTGGCGGATAGCTTGCTTTTCCCACTCCCTCTGCTGCTCCTCTGCTTGTGCTCTTTTTTTTCTCTGTCAAATAAACAAATTAAAAATCTTTAAAAACAAAAACAAAAACTAAAGCTTTTGCCTTTTAACTTTAATATTAGAGATAATAGTGCCTTTATGTCCCACTATAACAGTACGAGAAGAGGGGCACCTCAGTTGCTCAGTCAGTGAAGTGTCTGCCTTTGGCTCACGTCATCATCCCAGGGTCTTTGGATCAAGCTGGGTGTCGGGCTCCCTGCTTAGCGGGGAGTCTGCTTCTCCCTCTGCCTCTCATGCTCTATCTCTCATGTGCCTTCTCTCTCAAATAAATATATAAAATCTTAAAAAAACACGTGCATACACAGTATTAGAAGAATATATTGAATTTGACTATATTTATTTTTACTAGTCAGTTTTACGCTTTCTTATATTTTTATGTTACTAATTAACATTCTTTCAACATGAAGAACTACCTTTCACATTTCTTACAATATATGTCTTGTGGTGATGCATTCTCACACTGTTGTTTGGGATGTCTTTATATTCACTTCTGAAGGACAGCTTTACCAAGCATAACATGCTAGATTAACAATTTTTCCCTTTGGCACTTTGACTATTACTCCCATTGTCTCCTGGATGCCAGGTTCTGCTGATAAATCGTCTTAGAGTTTTATGGAGGATTCCTTTTATGTGAAAAGTCATTATTCTAGCTCCTATCAAAATTTCCTGTTTGACTTTTGATAATTGGTTTATAATATATATGTCTTAATGAAATCTTTTATTGGTCCTGTTTGGGATCTGTGTTTCGCAAATCTGCGTTTGTATCTCTCCCAATATTTGGAAAGTTTTCAGCCATTCTGTCTCAAAATAAGCCTCTTCTCCTTCTGTGACTCCCAAAATGTGTTATTGATATTTCTTTATGTTGCTTTTCATTTCTGTGTAGTCAGTTATTTAAAGATTATATTAATTGGTGGTGTCATGCTTCCTTGTTTTTCCATGTTTTAATCACTTCGTGTTATTGTGCATTTGCGGGAGCAGTCACCCTTTCCAGACCTTACAGACTGGAAGGACCTTAACCTTCTTTAATTACTTTTTAAATGTGGTTACCCTTGAATCTGCAAGAACACCGTACAGGTTCAGAAGTATGGCAGATTCCTTCAAATGTAGAATTTCCAAACTCTCCTTTCTTTTAACACTGCTGTCATTCATTTCACTTATCCATACTCAGCAAGTTACTGTTGTATTTATTAGTTTGAAAACATTATTATCTATTAATTAAGAATAAGAAAGAGAAACTATTTTTCCATTAACTTAATATGTCTCAGAAGTTCTTTGTTTCTTTGTAGAAATTAAAGTTTTGGACTTGTATCATTTTCCTTCTTTCTGAAGTACTTCTTTTAACATTTTCAAGACAAGTCTACTGGAAATTCCTTATTTTTTGTTGAAGGAAGTGTTATTTTGTCATTTAGTTTTTAATGATAATTTTGCTGTGTACAGATTTCTAAGTTGGTGAGTTTTTTCTTTCAACACTTTAAATATTTCACTCTATTTTCTTCTTGCTTTCATGGTTACTGAAGAGATATCCACGGTAATTATTATTACTCCTTTATAGGTAAGGTTTTTTACTCTTGCTTCTTTCAAGATTTTTCTCTTTTTCTTTGATTTTCTGCAGTTTGAATATGAAATGCCTACATACAGATTTTTTTGGTATTAATCTTTCTTGTGTTATCAGTTTCCTTGATCACTGACTCAGAGTGTCACTGATTTTGGCTAATTATCCATTGTTACTGGTTGAAATATTTGTTTTGTTTCCTTCTTATGTACCCTTTTACCCATATGTTTTACTTTTTTTTTTTTTTTTTTTTTAATTTTATTTATCAGAGAGAGAGCACAAGCAGGGGGAGCAGCAGGCAGATGAAGAAGCAGGGAGCCTGATGCGGGATCCCAGGACTCTGGGATCATGGCTGGAGCCGAAGGCAGGCTCAACCAACTGAGCCCCCCAAGCATCCCATGTTTTACTTTTGTAGTTGTCTCACAATTCTTGGTATTGTTTCACCTTTTTTTGTCCTTTGCATTCCAGTTTTCAGAGTTTCTCCTGCATATTTTCAAGTTTACTGATTTTTTTTTTCAGTTGTATAGTCTTGATTAGCTCGTTACAGTTCATTCTTCATTTCTGTTACAGTGACATATCTCTAACGTTAATTAGTTTGATAGAATTTCTGCTGTACTATTTACAGTATAGTCCTCATGTTCTTACATTTTCTTTATTTTATCTTTTAGATCCTTTGGCATATTAATTATACATTTTTCAAATTCCTAGTCTGGTAACTCTAACATCTTTGCTGTATCTCTGTCTGATTCTGATATTTGTTCCTTCCTTCAAGCTTTGTTTTTTATTTTTCTTTTAGTGTGTCTTTTAATTTTTGCTGAAAGCTTAACTTGATGTATTTATTAGATAAATGGGCCATGTATAGGGAGAGTCTAGCTGGGTTCTTGTCTCCTATAGATAATGCTTGTCAAAAGGTAAAATTTACTCTGGTGTCTTTTTTTTCTCTGTGTTGAGTTACATTTCTTTGGAGAACTCTTCTTTAATAAGATCTGAGAAGTTTAGTTTTTATCTTTTGAAATCCATGTTATTATATGGTGTATCTATCCATGTGGACTGGAGGAAATTTTCTTACAGTTTCGTGATTAGATTACAAACTCTCAGGTTTTGTTTATCTGTGAACATCTTAATTTCCTCCTCATATTTAAAATACAGTTTTGTCAGACATAGTATTTCTGCTTAATAGTTTTTTTCTTTGAGCACTTGGTGTTTATTTGTCCAAGGGCTTCTTGATATAGTATTTCTGCTTAATAGTTTTTTTCTTTGAGCACTTGGTGTTTATTTGTCCAAGGGCTTCTTGATAAGAAAGAACACTGATAACCTTAGTGAGAATCCTGTGTACTTGATGTGATGCTTCTCTTGCTACTCTTAAGATTATTTCTTTCTTTGGCTTTTGATAGTTCAAATAGAATATATCTTTATGTAGGTTTGTTTGAATTCACTCAGGTTCTTAAACTCTATGCCCATTTCATTCCTCAAATGGGAGAAATTTTTCAGCCTTTCAAATCTCTGTGCTGCCCTTTCTCGTGTCTTCTTGCACTCTTTTTTTTTTTAAAGATTTTATTTATTTATTTGAGAAATCGAGAGCAGGAACACAAGCAGGTGGTGTGGGAGAGAGAGAAGCAGGCTTCCCGCTGAGCAGGGAGCCGGATATGGGTCTCGATCCTGGGACCCTGGGATCATGACCTGAGCCGAAGGCAGACGCTTAACGACTGAGCCACCCAGACGCCCTCTACTTGCAGTCTTAACAGTGCATATGTTGGTCCTCTTAATGGTATCTGACTGGCCCCTTCGGGTCTGTTCACTTTCATTCATTCTTTCTGCTTCTGACACAAACATTAGAATTGTCCTATCATTACATTTGCTGATTTCTTAAACTGGCTTTTCAAATCTATTTATTTAAATACCTGTAAAATGAATTTTTCATTTAAGCTCTTGTACTTTGCAGCTCCACAACTTTTTAGGGGATTTTTTTTGTTTTCTGTCTCTTTATTGTTTTTTTTCTTTTTTAATATTTGTTTTCTGATGATATGCTCATATTTTTTCATTCTTTGAGCATCTTTAAGTTTATTTTTTGTTTTTGTTTTTAATAATTTTTAAGATTATTTATTTGTCAGATAAGAAAAGCACAAGCAGGGGGAGCAGCAGGCAGAGGGAGAAGCAGACTCTCAGCTGAGCAGGGAACCTGATGCGCGGGACTCCATCCCAGGACCCTGGGATCATGACCTGAGCCAAATGCAGACAGTTAACCAACTGAGCCATCGAAGTGTCTTGGAGAGTTTATTATTTGTTTTGAAAGTCATTTAATACCCTAAGCTTAATCTAGTTTGAATAATAACAATATGTTTCAATAATGCCAAGTTGGTTTCAATAACACTGTTTTCTCAATTTCAGTACTTCCCCTTCTCGTTGTTCTCAGGGACAACTTCTTTCTGTTCTGTTCTGTTGACTTCTTTACTTCACTGGAGTATAGTTTTCTGCTTCTTTTTATACTTTGTGTGTCCTTTGTTGAAAATTGGATATTAGAAATGTACAGTGTTGTAATTCTGGAAATCCCATTTTCCCTTTCCCACAGTTTGCTTGTTTTTGATGTTGTTATTGTTATATGCTATATTTGTTCTGGGAATCTACCTTCAGTGTAAACTGAAGGTTTCATAGGTATTTTCTGAACCTGATCCCTTCCTTGGGTATTATGATCACTGTTCTAAATTTCCCCATATACGTGTTTGCTGTTAAATGTCCTAATCCTAAAATGTCATGTTACGCATAAGAGGAAAACCAGAAAAGTGAAGTGGGAAAATCAGTCTGTCCTTTTTAATGCCCTAGAAGTGCTAAATCCAGAGGGGAGTGGTTTTCCAAATGGGATAGGCGGTTGAACAATGGCTTCCCAATCTACATGATCAGAAATAGCAACTAACAATCAAAACACATATCTATGGTATTTGGAGGACAGACTGTTGTTTCTGGAACATTTGGTGGTGGTACACGAGACAGTTTTTACTGAGAGATGGATTCTTGGTACTCTCTATTCAGGCATCTTCCCCAAATCAGCTTTTACTTTTAATTTTGTGTCTTTGAATGTAAAGTGAGTCTCATATAGTTAACATAGGTGATTATTTTTATCTTTTTTAAGTCATTTTGGCAATATTTACCCTTTAATGGGAGAACTTAATGTGTTTACGTTTAAAGTTAATAAAGTATAAGATACCTGCTGGCTCAGATGCTGGAGAATGCAGTGTGTGACTCTTCATCTTGGGGTTGTGGATTAAAGCCCCACACTGGGTAGAGAGAGTACTTAAAAATAAAATCCTTTAAAGAAAGAGGTGAATAGAAATAAACGCAAAGACAAAAGGGAGAAGGGGGAGTTTTTTATAGTGTACCATTTCGTTCCTTTTTCTGTATAAGTTGTTTAGAGTCTCTTAGTTGTTACCCTATGAATGTCATTTAATACCCTAAACTTAATCTAGTTTAAATAATAACAGTGTGTTTCAATAATGCCAAGTTGGTTTCAATAATACTGTTTTCTCAATTTCAGTACTTCCCCTTTATATTTTTAATGTTACAGATTACATCTTTATAAACATTTGTATGACCAAATAGGTTTAAAATTGTTTCTTATGTTTGCTCTTAAAATCGTTAGTAAAAAGAGCTACATAGACAAAGAAGAGTAATACTAGTTTTTACATTTTCTGTATAGTTACTTTTACCAGTGTTGTTTACTTCATATGGCTTCAAATAACTGGTTAAGTGTCATTTCATTTGGTTTGTAGGATACCCTTGTAGACAGATGTCTGCGTGGTTCAGCATAATCCCCACTAAGACCCCAGGATCATGGCCAGAGCCCAAGTCAGGCGCTTAATCCACTGAGCCATCTAGGCACCCCTTTTTTGTCATTTTACATCTGTCATTCGGCTGCTTTCTTGATCCGTGGTATCTGATGAGAAACCATCTATAAATTTTATTAAAGATGACTTCCATATGACAAATTGTTTCATTCTTTATGATTTTACAGTTTAAGTCTTTGGCTCTTGACAAATTGACTATAATGTACCTTGTTGTGGCTTCCTCTGAGATTTTCTAGTTTCAAGTTTCTTGCGTTTCAGGTTCCTTGCCTTTGTTGACGGTGCGTGTCCATGTCTTTCATCAAAATTGGAGTGTTCAGCCATTATTTCTTGCAATATTTTTTCTGTGTTTTTCCCCTGGAACTTTCATTTTACATATATTGGTTCACTTCATGGTGTGTTGCACATCTCTTGAGGCTTTTGTAACCTTTCTTTCTGCTCCTCATACTATATTTATTGCTGTTATCTTACTGTTTTTCTCTGCCTGCTGAAATCTGTTGAATCCCACGATGGAGTTATTTATTTATATATTTATTTTTTGGTTTTGAATTTTCATTTAGTTCTTTATATATAATTTCTGTCTCCTTTTTAATAAGTTTGTCCTACATCCTTGGTTTTTTGTTTGTCCTCTAGCAGTTTGATCATGTTCAAGAGTGTTTTCACATCTTGTAGAAAGTTCAGTGTTTAGTTTCCTCACAGACAGTTTCTTTCCATTGGATTGGCCACACTTTTTCATTTCTTTGTATGCTTTGTGATTTTTTTGTCCCCCTGAAAACTTATCTTTAAATTTTATAGTGTACTGGATCCTAACTGGATCCATCCTCTTATCCAGGACTTGCTCTTCTTGATTGTTGAAGGATTAGATTATGTTGTGCCAGTATTAAAACTACCTGAAAACGTAATTCCGCTTCATCGTTCACTTTCTGATTGTATTACTATATATATTAGCCCTAGGTGAAAGCTTAGTGTCATGTATTTTTTAGTATTTGTCCCATCGTGACCATTCATATGACTTTTCCTTCAGTGTTTTTGACTACTTTTCAATATCTTAACTTCTTCTCCCCAAAGAAAACCGCTCTAGTTTTTGCTACTTTGTCTATTTTATGTTTCCATTATAATCTTTGTTCCTAAGAACTGTGGAATTTTCTATCACTTTACAATGTGTTTGACCATTGCCTGCCATTTTCCACCATAAATGAGTTCTGAGGAAACAGGCGTTAAGTGTTCCCTGTGTACATGGGTTCCACCAGGAGCCTTAGATAGACTAGCACACACACTGTTTTGCAAATAAAGTCTTCTTTGCTCCATCTAGAAACAGGAACAGGGTCTTACATTGGGAATGTGGCCTATTATTTTCAAGACCTCTCCCATGCAGAATAGGTGGTGGGGCAGCACCAAAAACCTGTCCTCTTATTTTTAAATTGTGATTTTTTTTTTTTTTTTTAAGTCGTGATTTTTCTTTTCTTTTCTTTTCTAGTGTGGTGTTTACTTGGTTAATGTAGATTTTTTTTTTCCAAGGAAAACATAAGTTCCTTGATGTTTCCATGGAGGAGCTAGAGCTTTAAACTGGCTGCTGTACAATATTGCTTTTATCAATTTTTGAGCACAAATTGCTTTTTGGATTTCCAAATTCGTTTTTGTTTAAGAAATTTGTTTTAATCATTAAAAACCTGATTAAGGAAAAAAAAAACCCTAATTAAGGTACTGAAATAGGATATTAACTTCCTAACTTGGTTTTACATACGTTTAGTTTTTGTTTTGTTGGTAGTGTCAGTTTTTTGTTTGGTTTGTTTTTAGGTGAACTTATGAAGTAAGTGTAAAATTTGATACAGTTTGACTTCATATTGAACAGTCAAGAAATACTTCGCTAACTAGGTAACCTTCAAATAAGTACCTGATAGGGGTGCTTGGGTGGCTCTCTGAGTTAAGTGTCCAAGTCTTGATTTCCGCTCAGATTATGATCTCAGGATCATAAGATCAAGTGAGCTCCACATTGGGCTCTGCACTGGGCCGAGCATGGAGCCTGCTTAAGATTCTCTTTCCCACTCTCTTCTCCCTCCGCCAAAAAAATAATTTTTTAAAATAAATACCTGAATAATAGTAAAGGTATGAGCAAATAAGCGCAAAGAAGGGTCAGCACATGTGAAAGTTCTGAACACAAGACTTCTTGACCTAGAGGAACAAATAGCAAGGAGGTCATTTGTCACTGGAAGTGAGTAAGGGAGACAGTTTTAGCGATGCTGTAAGAGAGATAACCTAGCAGTGTGTCTGGTTGTGGCTATACAGGACATTGTAAGGACTTTGGATTTTAGTTTAAGTCAGTAGTTCACAACTGACATGGACTTGGAAATACTGTTACTGGCTTCTAGGTTGGAGGCCAGGAATGCTGCTCATTATCTACAAGTTTACAGAGCTGTTTACTTGTACCCTGATGTATGTGTAATACGATGTCATTGCAGCATTTTGATGGAGGTGTGATACGTTTGACCTAACTTTTCAAGTTATTTTCTTACGCTGCTTTTTTTTTCCCTTCGGAAAAAAACAGTAATCAAAAAAAAAGAAAGAAAGAAAGAAAATAACAGTAATCAGATATTTGCAGTGTGTACTCATTTTTCTAATGAGCTTGAGCAGTATACCCTGAGATATCTTTGAAAATTTGTTAAAAGTATTAAAACATTCCTACAGAAAATTATGAAGAAAGTCATACACATAGAACAATTTAGTTACTATTTTAGAGGAGGTTTTTTTTTGTTTTGGTTGTTTTTTTTTTTTTTAAGATTTTATTTATTTATTTGACAGAGATCACAAGTAGGGAGAGAAGCAGGCAGAGAGAGAGGGGGAGGCAGGCTCCTGCTGAGCAGAGAGCCCGATGCGGGGCTCCATCCCAGGACCCTGAGATCATGACCCGAGCCGAAGGCAGAGGCTTTAACCCACTGAGCCACCCAGGCACCCCTAGAGGGTTTTTTTGAACCTCTTCTTTGGTATTTATAAATTAGAAGGACTTTTAAGATCCCTAAAAGTTGTTTAGGTTTACAATTGAGCAAGTCTAAGTGCACTAAAGTCTGGCTAGTAATCTGGCTTACTGAAACTGCAGCATGTATTATTTCTTCTCCTTATCGTCTTTCTTCTTCATTTCTTATTAATACTTTTGTGAAACAGTAATGTGTGTCAATGAAATCTCAGACAGCTTCTATTCTAGGGTAATTGAAAGAAGAGGAGCAGGAAAACTGGATCCTTGGGCTTAGGGCCACTAATCTGGACTTGAAATGGAAGGCATCCTAGCTTGTTCACACTCCACACCACATCATTCATATCCAAAGTTATTTTGTTTTGTTTTTTCTCCTGATAAAAAATTTCTCTTATGATACCAGCAGTGCTAATGATTTTCCCGCAGGCAATCCAGAACATTTCTAGACTATGGTTGGGGTTGGCAGAATTTTTATTCTTAAGTTATTGAATAAGATTAGTAGTCAGGTGATTTTTACCTTTTGAGGAAATATTTGAAAGTTAGAATGTGGCCATCTTGCATTTGTTTTAATTATGCTCTTTTTCCAAAAAGATAAATATATATATATGCACAAGAAAATAAATACAGGACAGTAAGAATATAAAATGAAATAAGTGGTGCTACTGGAGTAAAATTACAGGTAGAAAAGTCAAGATGAAGCCATAGAACTTAAAATCCTTCAAATTTGAACCATAAATTTATTTCAAAGATCTAGCAGGTACCAAGACAAAAACATGGCATTTATCCACAAATACAAAATGTAATGTATAATGCTCTTTCAGTCACCATTTAGCACCTAAATGTGTTAGACTCTGTTCTTAATAGCAGAATCTCTCTTCATGAAAGAGCCTGATTTTGTCAGAGTTTTAAGGTCACTATTCAACTGCTGAATTAAAAAGATGAAAGTGGATTTATTACTGAGGATAGATAGCAAGGGAGAGCTCTACCAGCTAGGCACATTTTCTGAATAAACAGACTATATGGAGTTCAGACATTGGCAGATTTGCACAGGTGTCAGTAGGTTGATGTTATTTGTAGATAAAAATTATTCCGGTAAGACTGAGTGTTGCTAGATGGGTGCATTTATTGGAGTCTGTTTCTGAGCAGCTGAGTTCTTTTGAAGCGCTGTGGTTGTTTGCAGAAGCTTTTCACTGAGACAGCTGTACTTTATTGATTAAATAGTTTAAAGCTAATTTTGTTGGCTTTGTTTTATCCTGACTGGAGGAAAAGCTTTTCCTAAATTTATGAAAACTTTAATTTCTCATATTCAAGTGGGAGTTACAGACATCTGACTTGTAAACAAGTAGCATTTGCCAACTTAATAACTACTCACTAAACATGTGATATTGTTGATTCCAGAATCACAGCAATAAACTAGATATTCTAGAGAGATCAACACATTATTCAACATTTTTAAAGATGCAAATAAATAATAGATGAAATTTCTGATACTGAAATTATAGAGAAATTTCGGAAATTTGTCAAATACATGATAACATATAAACAAGATAGTATTCAAGTGATCCTCAAACTTTGATTTACATAAGAATCATTGAAATTGCTTATTAAAATGTAGATGAGTTTCTGAATCAGAAAGTATAGATTGGGCTGAAGAATTTGTATTTTTAAGACATTCCCAAACAATTTCCCACTTAACGCTGATGCTTCTGATCTGATGGTCATATCTGAGAACCACTGAAAAATCAGAGATAGGTTCTTCTGGGTTTCCATGAGTTACTTGCTTCAAAGCACAGTTCCTTCAAAACGGTTCTTTGAGAGGCCAAAAATAAAGAGTTTTTATTACTTACGGCATTTTCTATTTTATCTAGAGGGTTATCTAAAGTTTTTCCAAGGGACATTTTAAAGAATATCCTGCAAATAATTAGCATTTGTTCACATATATTTGTTCTTTGCATGTTTCATCACCATCCTCATCACAATGCATTCTAAAAACTATGTGAAGTCTAATATGAAAAAACTATACCCCAGTAGTTTCCAAACTATGCTTGCTTACAGTTTGAGGTTTCGCTCCCTGAAAGATAGGTTAGGTTTATCAATTCTATGTTGTTCCTATCTCAGTGTTAATGAGTTACAGGTCATTACCTTGTATTTTTGCAATTTTTCTCCCCTATTAAAGATAAACCAGTGTCAGAATACTTTATTGGAGCTTTTTTATTTATGAATGTAATACATTAAATAGAAAATGTTTTTATTTCAGAACTGTTCGTCAGTTGGCACAGGAGCAGTTTTTTTTAATGTGCACAAGATGTTGCATGGGACACAGGCCTCTACTTTTCTTCATTACTCTGCTGTTTACCATTTTGGGGGTGAGATATTTTTTAATAGACTTATCAGTGTGATTCATTCTAAAAATCAGACCAATTATGAAATTACAGTTTTAACTTTTATTAAGATTTGCTTATGTGGGGCATCTGGCTGGCTCAGTTGGTGGAGCTTTGCTGCTCTTGATCCCAGGGGTTGTAAGTTCAAGCCCCATGTTATAGAGATTACTTTTAAAAAAAAAATCTTTTAAAAAAAGGAAAGATTTGGTTATACTTAAGAAATAAAATAATCTTTTCCAGTAATTACTGTTTATAGACTGATTTTTACTTGCATTTTAGAAATAGTTTCTTGGAAAAGTAGAATTCAAACACTTTATTTTTATGTAATTGGTATATTTTATATCACTTTATTTTATAACACTTTATTTTATATCATTGGTATATGATACCACTTCATTTTACCAATTACCTAGATTTTTAAAAATTAACATGAATTTTGAACATGACTTGTAAATTCATATTATAATTATTATATTTCAGAGCACAGCACGAGAGAGAGGTAAACATTCAGGTGACTATTTCACTCTTCTACAGCACCTTCTTAATTACGCTTACAACAGCAATATCAATGTACCCAATGCCGAAGTTCTTCTAAACAATGAAATAGATTGGCTCAAAAGGATTAGGGTAAGTGGTATAATACTCAGTTTACTATAGCACTTTTAAATCAACTACCTTACTAAAAGAAGGCTATGATTTTGAATATTTATGTTAAACAACCCCTGGAAATAATGAAAATAAAACATTATTAAATTGTAATTCATAATACATAGAACATACAGCTAGTTTTATTTTATATAAACAGTTTACTTCAGTTGGGACTCAGAATACTGATGTTCAGTTTCCTCCATTTCGGCATTTTTTACCTGTATTTCCCATTATCATATTTAAAATATTCTTAATATTTAAATTAAAAATGTCTGATGGATTAGCATTTACATTTAACTACCTGTGCTTTTCACTTATACAGAATTCTGTTAGAATATATTTTTGAAATGGATACCTTTGAAACTGTAGGTTAGCATTCTCCTGTTTCTAACTTGGGCACCATTGAGATTTTACCATTATTCCTTGTTTTGAGGAACTGTGATATGCATTGTAGGATGTTGAGCAACACTCCAGCATCTAATTATTAGGGAGTGTCTTCCTTTCCCTCCCATTTGTGAAAACCAGAAATATCTCCAGACATTGCCAGTGTCTTGGGACAAAATTCCACATTTAATGTTGAAAGAGTTGTATAGAAAGAAGAAGAAATCACATGAATGGAAAGGTGTGGAATAATTACACCTGAGATAACACTTCTCTCCAGCTTCCTTTTGTTCTTGCTGCTTTTGTTATCCTTTCCTGTGAATTAGGTTTCTTAACATTTTTCCCTCGGCAGGATAACGTTAAAAATACAGGTGAAACAGGTGTTGAAGAGCCAATCTTGGAAGGTCACCTTGGGGTAACAAAAGAGTTACTCGCCTTTCAAACACCTGAGAAAAAGTATCATATTGGTTGTGAAAAAGGAGGTGCTAATCTCATTAAAGTAAGTTCTAAATTTTGGCACTATATCTTTATAAAGGCTAGAGTGATTTTGTTAAGTTTTTATGTAAATTATAGTTAACACACAGTGTAATATTACTTGAGGTGCACATTATAGTCATTAAACACTCCCATAACACCAGTGCCCACCACAATGCACTCCTTCATCCTTATCACCTATTTCACCTATCTTCCCACCTCTACGCTCTGGTAAGCACCACTTTGTTCTCAGTAGTTAAGTGTCAGTTTCTTGGTTTGCCTTTCTTTTTTTCCCCTATGATCATTTCTTTCTTAAATTCCACATATGAGGGTCACCTAGGTGGCTCAGTGGGTTAAAGCCTCTGCCTTCGGCTCAGGTCATGATCTCAGGGTCCTGGGATCGAGCCCCACATCGGGCTCTCTGCTCAGCAGGGAGCCTGCTTCCCCCTCTCTCTCTGCCTGCCTCTCTGCCTACTTGTGATCTCTCTTTCTCTCTCTGTGTCATAAATCTTTAAAAGAAAAATTCCACATATGAGTGAAATCATAATAGTATTTATCTTTCTCTGGTAGACTGACTGCTTAGCATAATACAGTGATTTTTTTTAAGATTTATTTCTTTATTTTAGAGATCAAGCACATACGAAGGCATGGGGTAGGATACAGGGAGAGAATCTGAGGCAGACTCACCACTGAGTGTGGAGCCCAGTGCAGGGCTCAGTCCCAGAACACTGAGATCATGACTTGAGCCAAAAGCAAGAGTTGGACACTCAACTGACGGAGGCATCCAGGCGCCCCCCCAGTACAGTGATTTTTAAAAAATATATGTGCCTCCTTTAATTCGAGAGATTTTAGGGGCGCCTGGGTGGCTCAGTGGGTTAAAGCCTCTGCCTTCGGCTCAGGTCATGATCTCAGAGTCCTGGGATCGAGCCCCGCATCGGGCTCTCTGCTCAGCAGGGAGCCTGCTTCTCCCTCTCTCTCTGCCTGCCTCTCTACCTACTTGTGATCTCTCTCTCTCTGTCAAATAAATAAATAAAATCTTTAAAAAAAAAATACGAGAGATTTTAAAATTATAGTTGACTCTTGAATGTGAGGGGATTATGGGTACTGACCTCTGATGTAATTGAAAATGTATATACATAATTTTTGACTCCCAGTAACTACTAATAGGTTACTATTGACCACAAGCCTTACTGACATCATAACTAACAATTAATACTTTATTTTGTATATTACGTGTATTATGTACCATATTTTCTTTTTTAAGATTTTATTTCTTTATTTGAGAGAGAGAGCACAAGTAGGGGCAGGGAGGCCACAGAGGCAGAGGGAAAAGAAGACTCCTCACTGAGCAGGGAACCCAGTGCAGGGCTCGATCCCAGGACCCCGAGAGCATGACCTGAGCTGAAGGCAGATGCTTAGCCGACTAAGCCACCCAGGCGCCCCAATTTGTACTGTATTTTTACAATAATCTAGAGAGAAGAAACTACGCATAAATTACAGTTTTGTATGTACTGATATTGTAAGTTTACATTGTCTGTCATACCCTGAATCATGACGCCAGTACCTGCATCAGTATTGCCTTATATATGATAGAAAACACTGTAGATGTTGTATGTGCTACTAACACTAGACATCAAAAAAGAAGAGAAAATGTGAAAAAGAAATTCATTTACAGGTGTAACAATTTGTGTGTTGATAACAAAGAAGCAGCAATGTGGTTGCTTTTGGTAGTGTAGTGTATACGATTGCTACTTGATAGTCAGCCTATACACTAGTGAGTGAATCATTATAAAATTTTAATGGCATATGGCATTACAGTCACATTCATAATACAGAGTTGGACACATAAATACATTAAAGAAGAAACCATTACCTATGATGATAGGCTGATACACAGTTTCTCCAATTCTGAGAGAGACGCATCATTATAGAGTAAGGCAATGCTTTTTGTTTTGTTTTTTGTTTCGTTTTGTTTTTTTCTTTTAATTTTATTTATTTATTTGACAGAGAGAGAGAGAGATCACAAGTAGGCAGAGAGGTAGGCAGAGGGAGAGGGGGAAGCAGGCTCCCCGCTGAGCAGAGAGCCCGATGTGGGGCTCGATCCCAGGACCCCAAGGTCATGACCTGAGCCGAAGGCAGAGGCTTTAACCCACTGAGCCACCTCGGCACCCCTGCTTTTTCATTTCTCTAAAAATGTCCCTATATGGGTCCAGTCCTTCTGCTGTTTCCTTCGGTTTCAACGTCCACATCATGGAAGGGTCCACGTCACAAAAGGAGTCAAAAGCAGTCTTGGTAGTTGGAGCCCTCTGCCAGACTGCCTACTGTCAATCTGTCTTCTGGCATGGCTTGTGTGTCTCCATCCTCATCATCTGGCACTGATTCAGGAGTTCTCATCTCCATCAAGTTGACTTCTGTTAAGTCTTCTGAGGTGCTGTGTATTAGGTCTTAAATTTCTCCAAGATCCAGATATTCAAACCCTTCACCCCGCCCCACCACCTTTGTTGCCATATCTACAATCTCTTTTATGATTTTGTTGATTGCCTCTGTTGTAAAGACTGTGAAGTCACGCACAACACCCAGACACAGTTTTCTCCAGTAGGAGTTACTTGGGACTTGAAGGTTCTCACAGTTTTTTCTGTGACAGTGGTGGCATCTTCAGTGGTGCAGTCTTTCCAGGTTCTCATGATGTTCTTTAGATCAG